>CM021320.1:5538325-5779861 GCA_010645155.1 Tigriopus japonicus | reverse complement strand
AACTTCAAGTTTTTGTCCAATATTTTGTTGTGGCCGATGGTGATGTGTTTTGAGTGGGCAGTACAGACATTTTTGACTCGGGAGTTTAAGTCGCTTGCCTTTCGAAAAGTTTGGTTGCTAAAAACCTAAACAAGGACCAATATTACAACACTTTGCGAAAAATCAAAGTGGAAACACATTAGTAGTAGCCGGTTAAATAATTTCTAATTGAATAAATTACACAAGTACGGACATGGTTTTTTGATCAAGTGAAACTTGAGGGCGCTACGGAAAACCCTAAAATGGGCCCCCAACCTGTGACAAAACTACCTTTCTAATGTCAACCTTGATGATTGTATAAAAAAAATGTATCCAATGAGTAAAGAAGCTCGCAATAAAGATTATTTAGAATTCTGCATAAGCCAAAATGGAACTGCATTGAAAGATGTATTCTTTAGTCCTTAAGCGCCTGCTTCATCTTGCCTTGCTTTTCTTTGGTTGATTTTGGGTTTTCTGATAGAAAGTTTTGAAGGAAAAAGTTCAAAAAGGTTTGAATTAGAATTTTATTTTGAGTGAAAAGACTTGTTTTCGCTCATTTGTTTTCTCATAATTTATCTCTAGGAGTGATTACACTTTTTGATATCCACCTATAACTATCTTGAAATTCTTTCAGTCATAATTAAACCATTTACTGACGGTGAAATAAGCTGAGTTACCCGACTTCAACCAACTTATTCTTTATTCAATAACTTGTAATTCGGAACGATGTTTCCTGAAACAAGTTTGAAGTTAAAGTTTGGGAGACCCGGATTTCCTTACCTCATTCTTGGTTTCTCGGGTAATCACTGATTCACAAATTGTGAGTGTTTCACCATGACTTGAGTATCTCCGATTGAGTAAGCAGCGGAAGGAAGGAAGAAACAACAACCAACGAGTAAAAGCTTTAAAGAAAGAAAGGAAGGAAGGAAGGGCGATCGGTTGATGGGTTGGTTGGTTGGTTGGTAGATAGGTAGGTTGGCTGGATTGTGATTGGGTGGTGGACGGTTTCCGACACGCGTGTGGTCACTTGCAACCAAAAGTAAGAACTGATTTGTAACTTGCCACTAACCATCCATCTCCATGCGCTACACTTACATATTGTCATCACCGAATTCTGGTGGCTCTTCAAAAGTGTACTTGTCGTTTGATTGCCAATGACAGATTCCAAGTCGTCTCTGACCAGAATCTCGAGCGTGGAAATGCCAAAACATCAAACCATGGCATGGCGCTCTTCAATGGCAGCAAGTAATAGTCTTCGGACTGTAAGACTACATCCATTTGGACTCGATTCCGCTCATTTGTCGTAGTACATAGAAGCGAGTGGTTGATATAGGAAATTCAAGCCCGAAACGGACGTTTTAAATCGTGAAGTTGCTCTGAACTTTAGACTGGTGGAGGGAGTATTGTCTCCTTCTGAGGGTTTCCTTCGCTGACCACCCTTGCTTTTGGCGCTAAATTGGTCATTGTTGTAGTAGGATTGGAAGGGATGGTTTTGATGGCCATCGTACTACTACCACCACCACTTTTGTCAAATGATCACGGAAAATAAAGCTTCTAGGTAACTGTTTATAAGACCATTTGCGTTGCAGTTCAATTGAACATCCAGTTCTGAGATGGACAAACGCGCTGAAGATCGATCTGACATTTTGCAAGACGTTAGTTATTGTCCTCGTCATGGTCTGGTTCGGAATCAAAATAAATCTGATAAGAGTGTTGATGCCTTGGACATCCTAATTGCGTCAATTTGAAGGCTCATCGTGACTGCCTGTATTGCTTTTATTAGGCGAATCGTCGGAAATGAACTGTTCGGTGAATGAAACATCTTTCCGCTTTTTTTGCATCGGAAATGGGTTTCGTTAGGATGTAAGTATGTTATATGTATTTAGATCAAGGCACACTTGCCGAGTTGGATCCGCAAACCATTTGCTTGTATGATTTTCAAATTGAATTTTAAAACACCTTCATATGAGAATAGTTTGGATGCACTGAAACTTTTTGTTGGAAACCGAAATTTATATTTTGCTTATGACGTCCCTCGAAATAAATAAAGCCCTCGATAAAAGAATAATGAAGGTGCTGTCAGAAATTATTCTCACATCCTGATTTGATGTTATGAATTTCAGAGTTGTTAATATTATTTCCGTGCAATGAAGATTGCGTTGAGAACATTACACGAATCGATTAGATTGTGGAAAAGAATATACCATTTTATTGACTGCTGACACGTTCTAATAATCTGAGATCGATTATGGGAATGCGTAAATTGACCCTTGCTTAAAATTTTCGACCAAATAGCTCACACAAAACAATACGGTTTTTAACTATCTTCAACCCCTATTCCTTGCCGAAATTCATGATCATATTCATATTATAAAACAAATTAATAAAAACCAACAATAAAGTATGGTTCAGACATGATACATTAAGCTTGACCTTGAGCCACAGCCGATAAAGGTCCTTGACGATAAAGCCTATTTAAATATAAAAAGAAAGTCATTTCTACAAGATCTTGGCCATTTTTTCGCCAAGGGCTTTACAGTGTTTGTAAGGGAGTGTGGTGGTTATGCCTACATTTCACAAAAGTGATGAGATCTCATGTAAATATTTACCAATGATTCCAAGTGAACAATATATTTCTGAAATATATTATAAAAAATTCTTAGTTCTTAGTTCAGGGATGCCTTTAAGTCTTTTGATTTGGCCTTCGAGACGAGGCCTTGAATGCCCTTGGCGCAAAAACTTAAAGGACATCCTCTATCAACTCAAGTTGAAGTCCTTTCACTTTAGTTTGCATCTTGGATCTTATTTCAGCGATTGAACCTTGAGGAGAACGAATTTGCCGATCAATGTTCGTTTGTAAATAAAACAGTACCTATGGTACTCAAGATGGTCAAACGTCTTCCTATCGAAATTACGAAATGTTCGAATAGATAAACGCATGTTTAGTGTCTGAAATTATAATTGAATGTCTAAATTTCTTGATTAGATGGTCTAAAATTCCTAAAAGTTATTGCACCAGTCCTCCGACTTACTTTTTTAGCAGCATACATTTCTCCAAATATTTTCCCCCCTAAGAATCCATTTATTCCAGCACAGAGATGTCTGTTTCAACGAGTCAATACGCAAAACTCTCATCCGTATGAAACTGGATCGATAATTTCTCTCCCAAAGAAATCATACCACTAGTATTAAAGGTCTCTCCAGCTAGTTGATACAGACCAGTTCAAAGCGAGACCCCCAAGTACAGGATAGCAACTGCACAACGTAACCATGAAACCCCCTCGCTTTGGATCTCTCTCCAACTGGATTGGGTTGGTTTGCTGCTCTCTGTAGTACATACATGTAGAGGGTAAACTACCCTCTGACAGACAGGGATGGAATGGTTGTGATGGTTGCACGTACTCGACTAAGTAGGGGAATATGTGCGATTGCTTGGCCCACCGAGGACTCGCTCAAGGGGAGCTGACTCACTCCACTCCTTCTTCGAGAATACTGCTAGTTCTACTACACAGGATACTAGTGAGAGACGACGAGTAGTCTGAAATCGACCAAACCCTCATGGAAAGTACTACTAGAGCTTTTTGCATCTGTCCTTTCGGAAAACACCCGACCAGACGTGATGTTCCCACTTAATACTGTCCATATATGCGAAACTTTCAATGATGCTTACATTTTTAACAGTGAGGTATTCGGGATCAAGGCAAAATTGTTCTTTTGTGAGTTAATATTAGCTTTTTTAGGATTAAAGGGAAATGTAAAAACATGTTCCGAATCTGGTCGTGTCCGTCTTTCGGACGAGAAAATTCCCCCCTGGCTCGTTTGAAACGAATCCCAAGGACTGAGGGACATCAGAACAACAACTTTGGAAAAGCCGGCCAGAAATGACGAAGAGTGTGATGGTTTCGTCGTTGGGACCTTTCACTTTTTGATCTGATCGCCTTAGTCTGGTCTTGGTAATTGGTGTGTTCGGTAGTTAAGTGTTGTCCTTGTCATTTATGTGTGTGTGCATTTCCATGTGTCGACATTTTTCAGCACCCAGTTTTGTCAACTTGTGAATGTCAACGATCTCCATCTCAAGTGTATTACTAACTTTGTGACCTTGCAATATGATGTTAGCCACGCATAACCTCAACCAAGAGTATCTAAATCAGAATAACATGGCCATGGAAGGACCCGATCCTTGGAAGCAAATCACCGATTTCCCATTTTGTGATATGTCCTTCTATTCAAACGTGATGATGCCTGGAGGCGTGGACAGTTGTTCCACGCCTTCTCGACACAGTGTGGACGGCTCCGATGCTTTCAGCTGTCGGAGTATGGGCGAGAAAGACGATGATGCTGTCAAATTATTCGTGGGTCAAATCCCAAGGGCCATGGAAGATGGCGCAGTTCGACCGCTTTTCGAGCCTTATGGCAAAATATTCGAGTTCATCATTCTCAGGGATAAACTCACAGGCATCCACAAAGGTAGGAACACAAGTTAAAGTACTTTAATGCATCATGAGTATTGACAATACACACACCCAGCGTGTCATTTATTGATTTTTATCGATTTTTTCGCTCTTTTCCCTCCTTTCGGTTTGACGCGCGCAGATTAGAATTCACCCACAAAAACAGTTGATGGTTGGTTGGTTGGCTGGATGGTTGGGCTGAGGGGATAGATACAGTTGGCTTGACTGTTTAGGGCACGCTCCAAAGGGACAAGCGTTGCTTTTGTCCGTCCAAAACAAGCTGCATTTCCGATAACGAGCGAATTTGCATGGATAAATCGTAAATAGAAGAAGCCAAGGGAGACTGTGTGTTCCACCGCGGAGCTGATAAATGACGGGCAATCATCGAAAAACATTTTTCAAGCTCAACTCAATTCACTAGGTGCTTGTCAAGCAGACAGTCATTCACTCATGGTACAGTCATACAATGTCATGATAGATTGAGCTGTCCGTTGTGGATTTACTTCCCATTGACATCGAAGTAGAAGGCTTTCAATAAACAACATTTGTCTTGAGGTTTCCAAACGGAACCTGACTGAGGCAAGGCAAAATAGGTGAGAAATGTACGAGGTGCATTCAAACTTCAACTTTGGCAATAATTTGCTCAGTTTGACTTGGGAAGATCAGCAAGGAGATTTTCGTTGCAAAGATTACGAGGGCACATCCTTAAGAAAGAGGCCAAATACTTGGCCAAGACGTTGTTGCAACATTTCAAAAAAATGGCAATACGATTGTATTGACGAGCACAATTTTGGGGAGGGATCGAATTTTAAGCCATTAACGTTCAATGTAATGTTGTTTTTCAATCATGGTGCATTAATCGCACTTAGTCAAATGTAATGAAGACAAAAAAATCATGTTATGATCACGAAATAACAGATTGGCATTTATGACGATCCTGCGTATCTGCAGATAATCAGAATGTGTTATATAACACAAAAGAACAGTCGATTTCTTTTAATTTTTTTGAATTGAAGATTATCAAAGTGGATAAAGTATTGGCAGTGATATTCAATTGATCTAACTAATGTTCAAAATTATGCTACTCGACATTTTTCAAAATCCTGTCAAGTTCGCGCATCAGTTGTACTTTAGCAATGTCTACCCAGTTTCTTATACCAATGATATTGGTCATGGATTAACAATATCAACGAGGCTCATGTTGATTGCTTCAGAGAAGGATTACTATTGATGGGTAAAAACATCTCGAACGGAAAGTTAATGTCTCGAAGTACCAAAAATTCATTGCGACAGATGCAACTTTCATCTTATCATGTAGTAGACAAGTTTTCCAACGGCAAAGACTTGGCCAAACAAATCGCGTAAATTCGTGTCAGAATGATTCCTTATCTTCCCTCTGAGCAGAACATAACAACAAGTTCGTTCCAAGTTCCAAAGTGAGAAAAGACGAGCGCTCAAGCGAGCTGGCTGGCCTCAACCTCACATTCCAGTCTGACGAAGCAACAACTTTTCATCCTCTTTGCCTCCATCCATCCTCTTCGTCTTTTCCTTTTCCTTTGGTCTTCTCTTCTCCTCAAGTGTTCCAAACGCGAGGACAGACGACCAACCGACCGACCAACAGAGAGTGACCGAGGATCGAGGTTTCTTGGAGGTCTCTTGTTGCGCCCCAGCTTAGATAGTGGTACTAGCATACCTTCTCTCACCCACCCACCCACTCACTCACTCACCCAGTTAGTTAGTTGGTGGATGAGGGTGTGTGTGTGTGTGTTAGAGTGTGTTTGAGCCAGTCAGTGAGTCAGGCAGCAGTTCCTGTGTGATTGGGCCGTCCCACGAGCGACCTCAATTCAAAGCCACGACGTCGACGACGAGAGCGGATCTGAGTTGAGGAGAACGAACGAGGACGCTGGAGGCTGAGAAATGAAAACCGGCCTCGAATGAGAATGAAAATACGAATCCTACATTAGTCGAGCGCAATCCAGAGCATTGTACAGTTGATCGGTGTTAATTCGTCGTCCTTGTTGTAGATTCTATATGTGTCCTGGTCGTACCGCGATCATTGGTGTTCCACTCTTTCAAACGAAACAAGCAAACCAAGCAACAATACTTTAAAGATAACCAGCCACTAACCAGTTGTCAGTTTGTGTTCCTAGCGTTCCTTCTCCTTCTTTCCCATCCATCAATCAGATAATCAAGCCACCACCATAACTTGCATCATCCACCCTTGAGAGAAAGTAATCAGTCGTCAACATGATGCCGAAACTAAACGCCTCGCTTCGACTCATTTGTCATCACTAAACTTGAGACTTTGCCGAAAACTTGGCCAATCCACTCTCGAGTCTGACATGTGAGGCGTCTTGAACTCATCCCAAATCGCCTTCAATGGCAGACACTTCCAATGTTGGAACAGCCCCCGTTGCTGGTGGTGTGGAATTGGATACATACGTAGGCTCTCTCTAGTGAACTCGAGATTATGAAGTGAGCTTTGGACAATTTTGGTTGCTTTAGGTGTTGTTAACAATCCTCATCCTCTTGATCATTAATTCTTCTTGATGTGCAATCCTGTTCCTTGGTGTTAATTGGTGTTCCAAACTCTGTTGACAAGAAAAAAAAAAAGAAAATTCATCCAGATGCAAAATTGCTCTTAGAAGACATTGCTCAAAAACCAATTCATCATCACCAACCGTGAAGAAAACCATATGACTCTCTAAAAAAAAACTTCAAAATCAAATCTGCAGAAGAAACTAATTTGACCGCAGATATCGACAGAGAATGTGATTTGAAACAATTAACTCCAAGAAAATAGATTCACTCAGTTTTACTTGAGGTAAGTTACCCAACGCTATATCGTCCCAAAAAAAGTAAAAAGTCTCGCAACGCTGTCTAACGAGTTCCAAATCGTTAGACATAACTACTTAGAGTTCAAGTTCTGGCTTTGACACTAAGTCTACCCCATCATCGACCATCTAGGCCCATTTTAAAACTTGCACTACCGTAGATCTGTGGTAAAGAAAGAAGGATGAAACTTCAACCACCATTTCACGGCCTCGAAATCTTTCGTTCCACTTACCTTGCCCTGGGTGTTCCATTACTCCTCCTATATTGAAGACTGCAAGCTGAGGTGAAGCGACCAAGAAAAAAAATGATAAATTGATACTAGTGAGCTCTTCCGACGTTACATTTTTGAGAGATGAGCACCCAAACCGTCAACAGGGTGTCTTAACTGTGAACAATCGGGTCATTTTTTCCCTCAGGTGTTCGAACTCGCTGCCTTAAAAAAGGACTCATTGTTTCCGTTCATCTTAGCATTGCAGATATCTTGATCAGGTTGTAGTATCTTAAACACCCTGTCCAGGCTAATTGTGGATGAATGAGTTTTTTTGGTGCGATAATCTCACTTCTGTTCCGGTCCCGTTACCCATGTGGGACACGACAAATACGAGCGAGTCCTCGATCAATTAGAAAATGAAGGTACCGCTCATATCGAAAGTATGTTTGATGTCAGAAACGTGTACGATACGTGTCTTACTAATCACCTGTTGCGATGCCCTTCAACAGCTTGTCAAATCCCAATCCAGGCCTTGTAAAACACTCGCAAAGTTTGCATTTCTGATCGTTGGCAACTTGGGCCATTTTGGATCGTGAAGAAGCGAATGGAACGTCAGCTGCTCAAGAAAAACTTTTTTCCTACCTCTTGCAATATGTATGATGATACGGCTAGCTTTTTTTCATCTTGAGCAGAGGATGAGATGGTGAACGATAGTGGCTGATTGGAGCATTCTGGACTGGAACACTGATCAAATTTCATTGGAGCTCTCTTCGAGTTTGCATCCCCTTTCAAATTCCTTCCCTTCCCAATTAACGTGTTTATGGTGTTACAATCGATCGGGTTCTCAATTCTCAAGCTCCAACTTCGGCCGAGTTCTTCGTTGCTCGCTTTCGTTGTCCCCTGTTCCCTTCAAGAGTGGAGAAATCCCATCCAGTGAGTGGTGAGGATTTTTCAAGAGCTGACTGGAACCAGCTGCCCGAGAAAGAGATAGATGGATAATTTGTTTTCCAAAATTGATGAAACTTCCATTTCATCCCTTTGTGTACGACAACGAGAAGACGCAGCCATGTTAGTAGGAGTAGTAGTAGTGGTGGTGGTATGAGAAGCAGTGGTGATGGCGTTAGCGAGGGGAACCATCACGAGTAGGTCGACGGTAAGGACGACTACAAGTTGCTCCAAATCGGTTCCATGGAACATCTTGAAGGGGCTGGTCCTCTCCAGTACATGGAGTAGTGTGTATGGAGGTACTAGTTGGCTCGCTGGCTCTCCCTTCCACTTCTCTTTACTTTGTGAAAGAGCAAGTCTTCGGAAGATCCAAGTTTGTTTAAGGAAGGTAGAAGGTATATCAGCTGGAAATGGCGAATTGCATCCCAACACATACTCACACACCACGATCCCACCACCACAGAGAAGATGCCATAAGAAGTGGGCTAGCCTTAACGACCAATTGGGATCGTTCCAATGATTCAAGTTTGGCGTTATCGCCACCTGGCACAATTTGAATCCTGTCGGTTTGAGAATTTAAAACAGGTGGGCCAATCGTTTCCCGCATCTTTGCCACTTTGTCTATGACCATTCCTCACTCAGTAGGGACTATGCACAGGGTACCGAAAATGGGTTGTGGATCCATTTGGAAATATATTGAAGTGATTTATTGATAAATACCTGGAAATTTCCATTTTTATTTATTTGATTCTGACTCATGCTTCAATTGGTAGAAAATGTCCCTTTGAAGTAGTTTCTTCATAAAGTTTAGTCTTGTGATGCGGTCTTAAGATTTGGGACATACATAAAAATTGAAAAAGAGGAATTGTTCGCTATACACCCTGTTTAATGAGATAGATTTGACAATTTAGCATATGACTGGATTATGTGGAAGACAGAAGTGCCGCCAATTTTCAACAAATAGATAGCCCTTTCGCACAAATTGAACACCCTGTAGTCAAGAGGAGTACGTATGTGGTTCACAAAAGACGCTTCCCACCGGTTAGTAGTAGGCTTTTGCAATTTTTCCTGACTTTGATTCATTTCGGCCTTGATTGAAAGCCATTAGAACTAGGAAAACTTCTCAGATTAAGTGGGAGGGAACGGAAAGCGAAACGCGAAAGGAAAAGGATGCAACAGCACACACGAACAAACAAGTTTCGGACACAATTGGAAACGAGGGCCCCTCGCTGAGCCACCTTCGTCGATCATGGACATCTCAAAGTGGGTTCTCTCTCTCCCTCTCTTTTTTGCACCATTCTTCAATGTGCCAAATTCTGGTTTGATTGAGATTTTTCGCCCCCCATAAGGGACCGACCCAAGACTGATCCCCTTCTTGTTCCACTTGCGACCGTGAGTTGTTCGATCAACTCGATCTGTTCGAGCTCGTTCCGTTCCCCTTGGACACAAAAAGTGACAGGACAAATCCAATTGGGCGAATTAATGACAATTTTTCCGACGGCAAAGGAGACGGCTTCATTATGGTTCTTTGTGGGAGTTCATCTGGTAGGCAGCCAGGCAAGCAAGCAAGCAGACAGGCACATTGGTTGACCAAATATTGCTTCAAGATGGTGTTCTACGCCTAATAAGATAAAGGGGGCGGGGAACAAGGGGGGCTCACAAGTCGGATCCATGGTTCCAGACAGCTCATTTCTCTCCCTCATCCTGAAAGCACGGCCAGATCTCTCTATTATTAGGCTGCCTGGGAAAGGAGACACACTCAGGGAGAGAAAAATCACTGTTTTATCCCTCAAGTTTTGCTGAGTCTCATTTGGTAAACGGATGCGAGACAATCTGAGGCCATATGAGATTTTAGCACTGAGGAAAACCCCAAATCGAGAACTATCAACCCTTGACAAACGATTGGTTAGAGACTAGATCGACATCAGCTCGAGCTAAAGTGAACAATTCATCTTGTCTTCTCGTTGATCGATTCCAATTTCAGTGCGAGGTAAGACTGGAAAATTTCCCGCAGTGGTTTACCTAAACAGGGGTTTTAGGCTAAACTTTTCCCATTTGAGTACCTCTTTACGATGACGGACAAACAGAGGGAAACACAGGGCGGAAAAAGGGAACAACAATGAAGCCCGTAAACACGGGTACCACACAAATTGAGTCCCCTCACCTCCTACAATACCCTCTGTTTAGTCAAGCAAGAAGGAGAACTATGTGTATGTTACAACACCTTAACGATCCATTTATTGATTAACAACCTTTATTAAGCACTGAGGTTGTTTGCAAAGTTCGAGCAGACTTACCTTGAAAGCCAAAAAAAAACGCCGCGGCCTCATTTGATTGAGGTCGGCTTTGAAAATGCGCTCTCAGGACTCAAACCCTATTAGCTTGGAACAATAATTGAAAATGGAACTTGACACGCACTCACTAATTATTGTACTTGTGACTTTATTTATGTGCCAAAATCCGGACTCAAATCACGCATGTTATCCATACTGAAGCTGCTGATTGGACGATCAAACGAAAACTTTGACTTGCATCAAAACAACTGCCAAAACCCGAATTGCGAACAGGTGTTCGCCAAATTGAGAGCCATACCATTCGGTGCCAAAATAGGGTCGACATTGAGGTCACTTCTTCACTTAGGAAGCATCCAAATTTTATTTTGTTTTTGGCCCAAAATGAAGAAGATATTTTTGGGGAGATCATAAGAAAAAGGGGCTTTAAGAAACAATCACGTGGACGATTCTTTATACAGAAATATTACACAAACAATCGGTAGGGATGTAAAATGGCAATCAAGTCTCGCGTGTTTCCTTCCAATTGCTTCATAATCGATTCCTTTGTAGTTATCTCCGGTTGCAATGTTACAAAATGCCAGTTTATCATTTCTAATAGTTCGACTGAGCAAATTAGGTAAACTGCAACTTCAAGCGGAGACTAATTGAGCTAAAACATTTTTGAGAGGGGGAAAAATAAATAAGACGAAGAATGAACGTGTAATTCAATAATGTTCTGGAAACGAAAAAGACTTCCAGACATATTCATGCATGGAAAATTGCAAACTTGAAGATACAGTACTTTTGCAAGTGTACTTTGCTTCTTATTTTGTTAGGAACATTTGGAACACAGGAACATTAAACTTTTGGTTTATCAATTGGAAGAAACTCCAACCAGTAAACTACAATAAGGGCTACGAAAATAAGTCTCCATAATTAACGCAGATGGCTTAGGAAATATCTCATGGAACGAACTCTATTCACGTTTTACTAACTTGGTTCTTTAAGGCCAAAGAAGTTCGAAATTGTTAATACGGTGTTGTTCGCTCATTTTCCATTAATTCGTTATAAAATTAGAACATTCTTGCTTTTTAAGTCTCTTAGTTAATTGACCAACCTTGTGATTGCCAATTTACAACCAGCAATTTTCCGTTTCCATCGGTTTTCATCAACACTTTGAGCAAGATCCCGTGATTGCACTTGGAGATAATACATAGCACCCACCACCAGCCCATTGAGCCATTATTCGGGCCCTGATGGGTTTGGAACGAAATTTCCTAATTAGACTCGCACGTCCCACCATTTCCTCTCAACCCATTTGAGTGTGCTGGTTCGTTCGTTCGTTCGTTGGTTCGTTGGTGAGGGAGACAGGAGAGATCTCTGGTGAAGAATCATGCATGCATCTGTATGCATTGGTGTTTGCTCTGGTGATCCCCTTTGTTATTGAAAGTGGTGATGAGTTTCCACCAACCATCTCGCCAACTTCAGGCAGCGGTCCTGTACTGCTGCTTGCTTACGTGTGGCTGGCTGGGACCACACTCTACACGTTTTTGAACACACATACAAGCCCTACAATAGAAGTCGGTCTCGTTGTTCTTGTACGACACATGAGAAGCCAGAAGCACGGGATCCCTCTGTATGTACACAACTGTACCTCTTCTTGGAGGTCTTTTTTCTCCATGCACATTGGACAAGAAAGCACCACACGATATGTATTGTGAAGGAGGATATGGATGCTGTATACAAAATATGGGGTCGTCCTTTACAGGCGCTGTGTGGCTGAGTATAGTCCATAACTGAGCTCGTATTGGTGAATGAATAGATGGTTGGATGGGGCCGGTGAGTAGTTCACTCGCTAGGCTTAGGGTAAGCTTCAACTGGGACAATCCTATTGTTGTGCTCAGATGGTTTTTTTCCGGTAGTTCTCGGTCAAGACCCATGAGTGCCAAGCTTTTTTCTATAACATGAGATTACTTTCTTGCATTTGACGGAATCAATAAATGCTCTTGTGAATGTTAATGCACTTCGGGACCGTTCATCCGCTTTCCCCACTCGTTCCAATCCCAAGCAGCCCTCTCTCTGATTATGTGAGGATTGAGTGGACTGCAAGTGGGTAGGTTGGTACTGAGATTTTTCTCCCTTGCATCTGTCATGTCATCTGGCATTGGTGGTCCGAGTTCATTGAACTTTTTTAAAACCATTCTCATCATCCCCTCCCATTTGGCTCTTGGTAGGTGGCTTTCAAAGCACTCGACACAAATGACCGGCTTTTCACTCGTAATAACAACACTGGGACAGTTCAAAAAACTTCTCCCCTAGGGATATCGACGTTTCACTTTCAATCTTTCGAAATGACCCACCTTTAGAGAGAAAAAAACTGGTCACGTGGACCACCATTTGAGAGACAGATTGCCTTTGTAGAATGCTTCATTTGGCGGGGTTTGAGACTTTGTTCCTTGGTTGTGTTGTTCCATTTTACTTCAGTCAACAAGGAGTTGGTTGGTTAGTTGTTGTCCGTGGCTCGACTTGAAATGGAAATTAGCTTTTTGGGTGGCACGGAAAATATTTCGTAGGGAAATTGAAATTTATAGCTTCGGATGAATAAATTGGGGACGGAGAGGGACCAGAGACAGGAGCGACGTCAAAGCGAATGGCTTGTTCCATTTTAGGGACGAAAATTGCCTTCCTGAGCGAGTTCGTATTGCTTTAGCAAATTTGCAGTAATTCCTAGTTAGTGGGTACAAGATGCAGACAGTTCTCACAACATGGGTACACGGGCATGTGTCTTCATTTGCCGTGGGTAAAAGAATGTGTGTTTGTTTTTTCCCCACCAACGATGCCTATCAGTTTCTATCGGAACGATTCCCGACGATTTGCAAAACTCTGGCTTTTTAACCTTGTTGCCATGTGTATTAAGCTGATAAGAATTCCCACAAAAAGAGTCGAGCTTCATCGATTAAAATGAACACCAAAACCCTTTCATTCATATGGCTAGGCAGGAAGATCGCAATCGTAAGCACCTGATACTGATTTTGAGCATTTTCGAAAACTCAACCAAAGCTTTAGATACTGCAAGTGTGCATATTCCCGCAAGCCAACACGTAAGTACTTTTGAATGAAATTGAATTGAAGAAGCACCGAGGTCGGTGGTCGTTGTTAGCATTGGTCGTGGTCTCGGTGTTGGCTGTGAGCCGTGTTGCAATTGGGTTTGGGAGTCCACGCTCCAGGTCTTTATCCTTTATGTAAATCCGGCAAAAGGTTGATGACAGGAATGCACTTAAATCCCATGGATCCTTTGTTTCAACCCTCGCCCAAATCGTGCCTTCACTCGACCCACCATCTTTGGCGTTTTCCCATTTCCCGTTGGTTGGTTCGCTCCATCCGTTCCATTCTGGTTGCTCCTCTTTGACTTAATTCCAGTTGTAAGTGACAAGCGTTAAAATGGAAATTTCCATCCCCTCTTCGCTTCCTTCAACAAATGGAACAGGCGGCTCAATGAATCCAAGCATGGGAAAGCGAACAAAAGGTGTGGCCCAAACCACTTCCTCGACCACGTGGGTTGCAGAGGTCAGCTGTCGCGTGCGGAGGTAACCTCTAAAATTCATTTATGAACAAAAGAATATCTTTACTCGTATATTCACAAATTGGAACTGGTAGTATGCAGTGTCGGTGAACATACATTGTTGTGCTCCCTGAATCCATATTGCGTGCTGCGTTCATTCGTCCTCTGGTTGCATTCCGATGGGCTTTCAGGCTCAAGGGAGGAGAAACGTGTTGTTGCATGTCATTTTGCACGTCACACAGAAGAACGAGTGTGCCCTAATGCAATCTCTTTCTTTGCAAACGCTCAATCAGATCTCTTTGGATGTGTTTGAAGCACTTGAAATGAATCCTGGGACACAATTGGAACGCAACCCACACGGGTCCCTGAAAAGAGCTGAGAAAAGCAGCGGACTTACCGCTCAGTCAAGTTGCAGTAGATGAAATATCTGACCACATTGAAGATTGAAGCAAGTGGAATCCGGGGGAATATCTCAGCCCTATATCTTGATCCTGAGAAAATGTCCTCCAAGTTGTCTGCTCTTCCAACCCGTTGGACCCCTCTCAAGACCTTCTCAGTCTTCCCTCCTTCCGTCTTTCATGGTGACGAAATGCTCGTGGTCGAAAAGAAAGGTGATGAACGACTCTTGATGGAAGCAGCTCCAATAACCATCAAGACCATATGGATGGGAAGACTCTCGACAAGGATTTGGGCTTGGTCACTTGCCTTCTTCTCGTCTCTTCTAACTCCTTCGCCCCCTTATTTCCTTGAAATCTTTCCTTTGGGTGCAAAAATGGTATCAAAGCTTGATGGAATGCTTTTTCAAGCGCTCCCAAATCGTAAAGAAGAGGACGAACGAGATTATGATGGTGCCGCAAAAAGTCATTGTTTGTATCGTAAACGCAGATCCGAAATGCTCGACACACGACTACGAGCAGAAGCCCCTTCAAAGAGTCCTTTCTTGTGCCTCTTCTTCTCGTTCTGCTCGTTTCTTCCATCCACGAGATGCTCAATTTGAAGTGAACTGCCGTGATGGAATCTCCAAGCAAACCATAAATTATGTGCCCACAGTCACCCGATCCAAGCCCACAGAGAGAATACGGACTCTTTGTGAGCGTTCAAGGATCCAAATTGCTTCATGGAACAGAGATTTGTACTTCGTAGTTAGTATCACATCTTAAGCCTCAACTTGTGGTCTTTTGGCTAACATTCACATTTGTGGCAATGTTTTCTAAAAATCTGTTTCTAGCCGACTTCTAATCCATCTTCGGCCAGGATTGTTGCGTACCGGGAACAAAGGCCATTTCGAGCAGTTGGGCCAATAAATTCCAAGGTCCGGTTTTTGGTTAGGTAAGGCGTTACTTACTGATCCCTCGTTGGTGTCCCATCGTAACCGCTTTAAATGGCCGACAGCTTTATTATGGAAGAAAATGCAACCCAAGAAGGAGGAAGAAGAGGAGGAGGAGGAAGAAAGCCCTCGAAAGGAATGGAGTGGAAGCAAAAAAGGAGCCCTTGTCACCGTTGAAGGTTTCAGATGATAGAGACTGATAATGCCAATCGAAATTTTTCTAGACCCCTAGTCTCGTGTGGCCATCGAATCCAAATGTCAGGTTTGGGGCCAAATTCTTTCTTCAGCAATTCATACATAATGTGATACTTTGGCATCGAGAAGAAAGTAAACTTCCCCCGATTTCCCCTGGCTCTCCACAGAACTACACGTCCGCTTATAACGAGGTTAATTCTCTTATCTTCCTTTCCTTCGTTCGTTCTTTCTTCTTTCCTCTCACTCCAGAGAGTCCTTCTTAATTTGCCTTTAATTGTTAGGTGTCTGGTGCAAATTGCTGAGGTGGAAAACACTTCTCCTTCGGTTCCGTTTGTCCGAAAAAAAGAAAGGACAACTCTCTCTCTCTCTCTGGCATGATTTGAAATAAGTAGGATACGCCTTCATGAAAGTTCTTTTGTCGTTTTTAGTTACACTGTAAGTCGAGGCAAGGCAACTAATTTGGTTTGAGAATGCTAATTTGCCCATTAATCAATCAGAGCAACAACACGAATGACAGACTTCAATATCCAAACACAATTGAAGAAACTAAATACCTGCCCATGGTCATTCATAGTAGACCTCAAGGCCTGTGATTTGCAGGTGTCCATAATCCGCGGCCTTTTTTGACTTTACTCTCGGGCTCTCCACGCTCACTTGCATCATCAATGAAGCTTGAATGCATTATGAATACTGGACAATATTCTGTACTCCCCTGCATCTAAGCTGGAGGAATGAGTGCGTATTGTGGGAGGACGGTCTTCTTATATGTATATTTCCATTTATTGGGGCCAGAACAGGAGTGGGATGAAAAAGAAGAAAAGAAGAAGAAGAGCCTTCGTTGGCCGCTTTGCTCCCGTCGCCATTTCTACACGCACGTGCAGCCTTGTCCGCTTGGTCGTGGTCCAAGGCCTGCTGGCCACAAAGGTCCAATTTGAGATCATTCGAGGGTGCTTCACATTGACTCCATTACTACTCCTGTACTCCTACAACCACTATTTCGACCAATGCCTCCTCCACTGTTCCTAGGAACATCGCCGACATCATCGACTACAGGGTGTTTGGTATCAGATCTTGGGATTTTCATTTTGGTATTTGCTCCATTCAAAGACTCAAGTGGTCGGGTTTGAGATTAGTTTCAAAGCCAGTCTATTAGCGGTTGACAAAGATTGGCAGAGCCTGCTCATCAATATTGGACCATCCTGTAGTTTTACCACGACTTTGCTTATTCTCTGGCCACGGGAATTTGCTTGCATCGGCCTTTAGCCAATTGTGGGAGTGGAACAAGGAGGATGGAACCACGAGCGAGCATCACCCTCCTCTTCCTCCTTCTCCTACTTATGTAGTACTGCTGCTCCTTTGGCTTCTGGGAACTCACACAATATATTCTTTTTTCCTTGTTCCTGAGCAAGCAGAATTGACTTTTTCGCCTCTAAGCAAGTTGATTTTGTCCTACACTCTCAGTGGTTCTTTCTGTTTCTTTCTCATGTGTATGATTGTGGCAAGGGTCACTCAGTGAGTGAAGAACTTACATTGCCAGGTCTTTCTTTCTCTCTCTCTCTCTCTCTGACCACGATTGTCCCCCTCGTACGAACCATAGTTTTCCATTGACAATTTGCTTATCTGCCAGGGATAAGATTGTGTCCCACACGGACGGACACTGAAGACCATGAGAGAATAGAGTGGGGAGCTCCATTTACGGCCTGAAAGTGGTTGGTCGAGCTCTTTGAAATCATGCTTTTCAATCTGAGATTGGAAGACGCTCAACCACTGGAACCAAATGACATACATCCGTGTGCCGAAATGGAGAATCAGCTCACTCGGGTCGGAACACTATTACAGACTACCACAAGACTTTGGTACTACTTGAACAACTACTACCACATCGTAGTCCTACTTGGGGACTGGGCGGCCCACATACCCTTATTCCTTTTCGATCCCATCTGGGAACTAGGGAAAAGTCCCAGTCCCCTCTCCTCTCTTTCTCTCATTGGCTTTTGCCTCCATTGCATTCAAGTCCCAAGGGCTAGGCTTCAAATTCAAGAAAGTCCCCTTCACTTCACTCCATCCATACCATACAGGGAAGGCACTGGTCTTGGATGCTTCTCTCCGCCTCACAGCCATGGTACACAGTCAATTCCAATATTTCAATTCCTCTCCCTTTATTCAGTGAATTTGAAATTATCCTTTTTTCCCAATGGTCCTTCCTTCTTTTCCTGCTCCTTCTGAGGACTAGCAGCCTCTTTCCTACCTCGTTCAAGAAAGCATCAAAGCTATCCTGGGCCAGTTCCCAAAAAGGGAAGAAAAAATTGCGGAGACGAAGAAGGCCAAGAAATCTTTTTTCTCTCTTTCCTTTTCGGTCCTTTTTGGCCTTCAGCGTCATGCACTTACTATTCCGCCCTCTACTTCATGTGCACAGTAGTTGGCGGGATGGCTGACTGACTGACTAGATGGATGGCCTCATCCTCCTCTTCGAAATTTGGGGAAAATTTTGCCTTTGATCTAAATGATGGGATCAATACATACACACACTGGCAGGTCTCCTCGGCAAATAGCTCCAAGAATATCAGGCAGTAGGGATGTTTCAGTCCTAAATGTACCCGGGTGTAATAGTACACTCTTCTCCATCTTACGTTTTCTCTCTCTCTCTCTTTCTGCCTTCTTTGAGACGCTTCAAAAGGATTACTTAGGAGGTTTTGGCCCCTTTCCAAAGCTCTTTCGCATCTCAGCTTGTGTCTCAATATGTGTGTGTGTGTGTGTAGATGTGCAAGAATGCCTGGTTCGCCAAAAAGGCCTTGTTCATTGGGATATCATGATTGCTCACGCATTAAATGACCGACCCCTGACGGCCAAATGACCTCAATGATGGACCAATTTATATATACCTGGTTTTACATTCAAAACATTTCCATTAGCAGACTATCCCATAGAAAAGAACTTCCAACAACAAGTCAATCTGGGCTCGTCTCATAGGCAGTTGTGTAAATATGTCTGAACTTCACTGAGCAAGTCATGAAAACATACAAGTCAGACTGTCAATGCCACAACATCTAGTAGTGCATTTCAAATGCAAACATTAAAGTCTGCCTTCAAAAATCTTGACATGTTGTTCAGTTAGTTCAGGCCGTTGAAGCTAAAAGTCACGGCCTAAAAGTCAGCATAGACGAGCATGATAAAGACCTAAAAACCATTAGTCCTGACGAAACGAACAGCTCCTGTGCCAAGTTGGCCTCCACCTCGACTTTGTGGAAAGAAAATGCAAGCTCACAACGTGAGACGTGACTCTTCGTTCGGGAATATCGTGATTCACCTTGAGCAAACCTCTTTAGTCAATGGAACTCTCCGACCATAAAATCTTAGTTCCTAGTCTATAACAAGTAGGAATGTCGATGCTTGTTCGCATTTTAGGGGTCCTTGCACCTCTGATCCTAGCTTGATCTGTCCTCCAGCCGTCATCTTTGACTCTATGTAATGACAAATTAATCTCACCCACCTCCCTCGGGTCCTGTAACTTTGGAGATTGGAACACATCGAGAATCAGGGTCCTCGTGTTCCCTAACTGATCTTGGACTACTTTGCCAAGAGACAAGTGGTCGAGATTAGGTAACTCCTCCAAAGGAGAGCGAGCACACTTACTGAGAAGTCCATTGTCAATCACTCACAAGCAAGAGCAGAATAAAAAAGATTACTAATCCTGCCCAACAAGACTGGGTGTTATTTTCTCAGAGATAAGTCCCATGGCATTTACAACGAATAGCTCGTGATTGATGATTCAAGCTTCTCAATATTAGGATTTGGTCCGCGTCAGTTTTTGCTGGGGTCTTGTCGGCTTCTTGGATAAATCATTCACTGACCACAGGATCAAACCAACCTTCAATTGGACCCCATTAGGGTGCGTTTTAAAACATGAATCTAATATGCGGCTAATCCAAATATAGCTTCATGCCATGAAAAATTCATGGGTTAGTAGCCTGAAATTTTCTTCACGCCCTTTTGAAGTACGTGTAGAACAGGCGGAGTGGAACCATCGCGTTCCAAACTCAATGATAAGAAAAAAAGCACGGCCATTTGAGAAAATTACAGTCATTTGCATCGATTTGGTGTCCCCTTAAGTGTTCCAGGCACTTCGAAAACGAGTGACCGATTTCTCGAGGTGTTCACTTAGATTTGGCACTTAATGCGTTAAAGCATGATTTGGGGATAAACTAATCGTGGCAAAGGCTTTGATAGTCTTAAGGAAAAGAACCAAATGTTCTCGTTCTTGTATTTCCTTCAAACGAGAGGGAACAACTTGTTGAAATTGCCGCAGTCTGAATGGGGACTGCATGATCCTGGAAAGCGAACTGTTGCTTCTTTTTCTTCCCAAGAATATCATGAAGGGCCCATCGAAGCAACGGAAGCAGAAGAAGAAAAAGGGATGTGGAAAAAACGTGAATGCAGTGGTAGATTTTGCTCCGAACTGGTTCCCTTTTTTAGCGCATAATCTTGCTCCACAACACCATGGTTCACCGACAGAAGTCGTCATCGTCTCAGGTCTGCTATCTGTTCTCCGTGTTAAAAAAGAGGAAGGAAACTTGACTGGAGGCGAGAAATGGAACCTCATCCTCTCTTTCCACCAAAGATATAAACTGGAACAGATTTCAATGAGAACAATGGTTGAGTGGAACAAAAATGAGAGCATAAGAGCTCGGGCGAGGGAAAGAAGTCCCCCCAACTTTATCCTTCTGGCCTCGGGACTGATTTGCTCGAGGCTACTTTTAATGGCTGAGAACGAGAGCACAAAGACTGACGATTTGCAGCTGAATGGATTGGCAACGAAGAATTTTCATTCAGAGAGGAAGAGAGAAGAAGGAGGGACGAGATAGAAATGAAATTACTTTCACATTAGTGACGGACGGACGTGGCCCAAGAAGTCTTTAATTTCGCCTGACTTTGACACTCCTTCATGTGGAACAAGCATATTAGGTTCGTTATTCACAACTGGGTATGTAAATGTATGTAGAATAGAATGGAAACGTAGTAGACCTTGTCAGAGTCTACTAGCCAAGGTCTGACATCGGGACCATTTGGAGAACATGGAACGCATGATTAATTATTCAGTTCTGTTGTTTTTCCCGTACTAACCCAGCCAGGTGGGCTCTTGGAGGGACGGACTCGCCTCACAGTCATTGAATAATAATTATGTCAGCTTAGGGCCACCGATTATCTACCATGGATACAGTGCTTACCTACGTACATGGACCATTGTTAGCAACCAACATTGCTCCATTTTAATATGTAATCCATGCACGTCAAGCCTGATGATGAATGCACAAAATGGACTTATGCTCAAACCAAACGAATTCGTCTTATACTTTATGATGGTCCTTAAATCACTCTTTGACGCGATCATTCCGTCCGTTCTGGATTATGAATTAGTTATGTGCCCCCGATCAAGCTCAAGTTCGTCCCAGAGAGAATTGATTTTAAACGACTACCTTCCAAGTGGAACAGTTCTCCATTGGATTGGATCTTTCGCTCTTTGACTAGAACCTTGCCTAGATCGCAAAATGTGGCAAATTCCAATATGCCAACACAGCATAGTGCAATGCTATACCAATGGAAAGAGGAAGAGGAGGAGGATGAAGAAAAAAAGATGTAGAGACGACGAGGGGAGAAAAGATCCCAAGAAGAACGTTTCTGATCCAAATTTCCTCCTCTTTGAAGGGATCGAAGGGATGACGACGAGGAGGACCAAGAGCAGAAGAAGGAGGAGACGAGGCAGAAGAAGTGTTCCATCTCACATTTCCTGAAGAAAAAATGGGCCCCGCTTTAAGTGTCTGAGGTTGAGCCAGAGTGTGTCTCGAGAGTTAAATTTGAAGCCCACTTTCTCGAGATCGATCCACGAGTTTCCAGAATGGTTCCAATTTTAGTTCCCCTTTGCTCCTGCATCCAACTACTGAATTCTGTCCGACAAGAGGCCCAACTCCATCTTCCTCAAATCCATGACTGCAATGACACGGTACTTGTTATTGCGTAGGATTAATGGATGGGATCGCCCGTGAAAACTCATTACCCAACGTCCTTTCCCACTTTTTCTTATCTAAAAAGGCTTGGAAGGGAATGTACATAGAGGAGTATTTGTCCGACATCACCTTGTTGGTATTTCCCTTCACTTTTTGCGTCCTCTTTCCGACATTCTAGCTCGTCCTCGGTGTCCTTTGAGAAGGAAGGAAGAGGCTCTCCATAGAAAGAAAGTCTGTTGCTCCTGGCTCTTCTCCACTACGTATGAAAGAACATCGTACGTGTAAGCAAGCAAGTAAGCAAGCCGTGAGTGTGTATGTGAATGAGTGAGTGAGTGAGTGAGTGAGTGAGTGAGTGAGTGAGTGAGGAAGCGAGTGTGTCGCCGTCCTCGTCATCGTCGCATTGGGAGTACTTGGTTGTTCCATCATTCTCTCATGCACTCTTGTGTTCCATCTTCTTGTCCCTTGCCCGACACTCCGCGGTTCCAAGGCGAAGAGGAACTTCAGGGGGAGGGAGAAAAGAACAAGCTAACAGTGTTATGAGCTGTCTGCGTCTTTCGAATCCGAGCCCTAAAATCATCTGTCATGCGTGCATTTTGTGTGAGAGACAGTAATTGTTTTGCTCAAAAGCGGAAGGACAAGTGAGGTCGAACAAGGGGAAATGGCCACGTTTGCACCCTTAATAGTATTGACGAAGCCTTTTCGCACCTCGACAGGCAGATTAGTTATTCTCATCTCTATATGGGCACATGTTCCCGATTGGCACACATTACAACTGGGCTGAATTTTTTGTGCTCAGGTTTTCGGCTCTTGTGAGTTTTAGGGTCGACAAAAATAAAGGAAGGAAGGCTATAGTTTTATTCAAAGTGCCCTAAATTGCACCCTTTCGTGAGAAGGCTCCCGCTGGTTTCACCATGTAATTTGCTTGGCTCCTCCTGGCTCAAAATGAAACAAATCTTCCCGAATGCTAACTCGAACAGACCCATATTTTGTGTGGGAAAGTTCGTGTCTCGGGCCAATTTGCCTTCTCTTTGAAAGTGTAATGTCCTGTCATTGAAATTTGACCCTCCATGCTAAAAAGAGAGACTCTCCACACTCGTTGGGAATGGCGAGGCCTCCTGGTGACGAGGTCGATGTAATAAACATTCTCAGACAGTCACTTTGTATGGTGTACAGTGCATCCCATAATACTGATGGTCATGGTGTTAATAACCGGATTTTCTATTCCATTGCAGGATGTGCCTTTCTCACTTACGTGACCCGGGAGAGCGCAGAAAATGCTCAGTATGCTCTCCACGAAAAGATAACGTTACCTGGGGTAAGACAGGATTTATATTTCTATCTAAATTACGGTTTGGCCATCTGCACACGCTTTGAATGCGTTTGAGCGGACGAGTTTGAGGATGTAAAAGTGCCTTTGTAGAGTATTTATTTGGAACACTGCAGGCCATCTCTCTGGTGCTCGTTCCACAATGACAAAGTTTTCATTTCGACAAATGGGAGCCCGTAAATGAAGCACGAGAGAGAGGGAGAGAATAGGATAGTACCTCTCCCTCTTCTTCTTCTTCTTCGTTCACCACCACCACCTACTTACAAATACATTAGATTAACAGACGCCTGATGGAGAGAAACTCATAAAGACAGTGTTAGTGAATGTTCGTTCCCAGTTTGTGGTTTGCCAACTCTTCTACCCATTGCTCGCTCTCTAGCGGTTGGAGAGGAGTCAAATAGTCGAAAAGAGCCCACAGGACTAAAGGGCCATACCCTATGCCTTGCTTTGTGTCCCCCCCCTCTCTCTCTTTTCCTCTTTCCTGAAACCATCAAGAAATTCCCTGGAGAGCCTCGGGACAGAGACGCCCCATATTGTCGGATATATGCGGAGCTCAATTATGTAAATCAAAGCCCATAATGCCCTTTCGCTCTCAAGACACGTGGTTCCAAACTAAATAACCTCACTGTTCTTGTCCCATCAAAGTACCATCTAATAGCTGGCAACAGACAGGCGGGCGAAAAAGAAAATAAAGTAAACAATAACAACTGTCCAAACGAGCGGGAGGTTTGAAATTGCTCGAAAAGGGGCCCCGGCTCCCCTTCAGTTGCTTTACAAAAACTGTTGCAGTTGGCATGTTACTAAGCCATCAGTCGCACCTCAGTCCTCCCCAAGACGGCTGTTCCACTTCATTCACTTCTATTATGATGTCTGGAACGACCCCCTAGCTGACACGAGAAGAGAATCCCGACTTCGTCTTTGGTACCGAAGGCCCTTTTATGGTAGTGATTGTACAGTACTCGTCGAAGGTTTCGCGAAGCACAACCGATACAATATTTTGGTCCAAGTCAAGGACTGCCGTGAAGTTTTCGTTCAAGTTCCAAGATCCGTACGTTATTTGTTTGAATCCCTCGATTCCGCCGGCCATGGTTGCTAGGGAAATTGCATGTGGGATACCAAGAAAGAATAGGGGGAGGGTTTGGAGGTTGTCTCGGAAGTCACTACATAGATTTGTGCCGAACGCCCCCTCTGAAGAAGTACAGTGTAGGAAGAAAGTAAAGAGAACGCGACGCGAGGAACGAAAGGCCGAAAGAAGGCGCCAGACGACAGGTTAGGACCAAACGAGCCAACTAAACGAGTTAAATGGAGCAACCAAGGAACCATAACAAACCATACCGCCACTCCTACACCTACTTCAGCCAGTGTTGTTGTTGTTGTTGTTGTTGTTGTTGCGATTGCTGTTGTTGTGTACAATATGTACACCCTACTGGAGTAGTTGAAAGAGAGTTCCACAGTGGCTACATCCGCTCAACCTACGGGTTTACGTGGGGACGAAGGAATAAGAAGAAGACTGCAGGGAACTTTACCTCCAAGAGATTTGTGATTCAAGCAAGAAAGTTTTGGTCATGGATCTCGTCCCACTAACTAAACAAAATAGTGCCCCAAAGCCAACAACAACAACAACAACAACAACAACAACAACAACAGCCTGAGCAGAACAAACGATCTTCTCCGGTTAAAGAACACATGGTGCTTAAAGCCCTTCATTTTCCAATCTCACAGGGACTAAGAAAACATGCACCCCACTTGTTCTTAGTACTTACCTACATGCTGTCAGGACAAGGAGTAGGACGACGGATTATTTTTCCATCCTGCCCCATTAGATCACTTGACTTTCACCTTTGAGACAATTGTTTTTCAGTAAATGGGTCATTAGCCCTGACACATGGCACGCGTAGCTTTAATGAACGTGCCAGAATGAATGCCTTAACAGGAAACCCGTTCCCATTTCCCTCCTCAATTATATTTCCATCTAGATATTTAACCCGTCCATTACTTGGGAGTCCGGATGCAAGCAGTAGGTGTAGGAGCGTGGCTGTGCCATTAGAACGCCATAAAAAACAATATATTTGCCCTCCCACTTCTCCACCTTCGTCCTCAAAATGGATTGTTTGCCCGTTCCAGCTGACAACTTGACTTCTGAGGATTCCTCAGGCTTCAGTCGCTAAACTTGGGACAAATCCTGGAATCTAGTCTTTGGCCAAGTTGCCATTCTTGGTCGGAAAAGTATCAAAGGCTGTCAAATGTTTGGCGCTCTTTGACAGCTTATGAACATGAGTCTGAACTTGAGACAGGGGCATTTGCGGTTTACCACGTGTTTTCACAAACTTGCCAAAATCTAACATGGTGCAGATAACTAACTCAAGGCCTTCAAGCACTACTCTTTAGGGTGGATGAGTTCCTTGGCCTTTTGTAGGGCGTTTAAGAGCCCCACAGGACGAAATATGCACAACTTTTGGATCAAAGACCTTGCCACGGTTGAACAAATTTTTATGGTGCCTTCATTTTCTGCCAGACAATGCTTGTTGGTCTGGGGCATGTGTGTTGTCGAGTGCAAACATGCAATATTCGTTAAATTAATCCTGCCTGACAGTGTTCACAGGGTGGAAGAGTCCTCCTGTTCTGCATTTCACACAAAAACATAAATCTAATATTGGCCATTTCACACTCGAATTTTGGCAACCCTTCACATTGCTCTCATCCGTCCCTCTTGCACTGCTGAATGCATGGCATTATCTCGTTCTCCATGCTCGGAAGAAAGGAGAAAGGGCTTTTCAAAAGGAAGAGGAAGTCATAAATTACTTGCTCCAAAACTCGAAAATGTATCTTCTGTGTCCCCATACAATATGCTGCCGGTGCTTTTGAGTAATTTGGACATGTCAAATCCGTTCTGGAGCAATTCTTTTAAGGACAAAGACCAAGATCGTGTTCCAAACGGGGCGAACATCAGAGCACAAAGAAAACAGAGATGAGGGATGTTGTTAGACATTCTGTGGCATTAGGAGTCAAGGAAGACAAACCAGCCCACCAACTCAAGAGGGACAAACAACGAAGTTGGACGGAACCTAGTTTTAGCGTTGGTTTTGTATTCCTTTTTAAAAAGTTGTCCTTTTGCGAGGGGGATGCTCATTCCTTGAACACTAAATGGCCCACTCGGCTAAATTTCGAGCTTGAAGATTGAAAGATCAACACACTCACGGCATTGGTTGTTGAACTGAACTCAGGTACAATCAACGCGTCTGAACCGTTGCGTTATGAGCTCTCAAACCTCTTAGCTTCATGATGAAGTGAATGGTCCCAAGTATTAATGGACTAGTTCAGATGGGTTTGAGGAAAGTTTGGGTGCCATGACACCATGACGGCTTGTAGAGAGAGAGGATGGAGGCATCGTTGGTCAGTTATCCAACTCTGATGAAAAGTCCCCTGAGGACATGCCTGTCAAGGGAGAGTCAAAAGAGACCAAAAAACTTCGTCTTTGAGTCTCCCAAGAGACTTCGTCTGCCTTCTCAAGCCAGAAGACCAATAGAGAGAACTAAGAAGAAAAAGAAGAAGAGAAGAAAAACTAGTTGAAGAAGAGCTACTGTTGTAGCTTACGTCTTATGTAGTGTAGTGCCGGCAGCACACTGTGGGGGTCTCCAGCTAACTGATTTATGTCGGGATCACTTCGGTAGCTGGGAAGAAGATCACCAGTGAAGTTTCAAACCTGACGGAGTGTCTTGGACAGGTCAGGGGTCCAAGAGTCTTTGAAACTTTTTTGGGGGTACTTCCCTCCATTTTGCACATGCTGTTCCAATGTGTCTGAAACACGTGTTCAACATGGGGACAAATCATTTCGGCCATTGGCCTGGGCAGCTCCTCTGTCTCTCAAGTGGTCATTCAGATATTATGAGCTGGTCCTCTTGTCCTTTTCCTCTGTTTCTCGGCAGTGGTTTAGTCGGCGAACTTTTGTTCCTCTCATCTAGCTTGGTCTTTTCTCAGGTCCGTTTGCTTCCATTGCATATGTATTCCATCTCTTTCACTCTGTGGGTGTCTTTCTCGGTCTTTCTGCTCAACTCCAGACTCCTCCTGGCCTTTCATGTCATATTTTTAGACTAAGAGGTACTACACGTACCCGTTCCATAGCACGTTCTCCACTCTTCCCTTCACGGTACACAAAGCACCATTGGTCGTCCTCCTGCGGGTGACCAAAGGAAGCTGTTCCTCAAAAGGGTTCAGAAAGACACGAGACTTCAGTGCCAACACGAGCTCGTTGCTCTTTCTTCCCCCGTCGTCGATATGCTCGTAGTATCTGCCATGTACAGTAGTATGGACGAGTGGTACCCGGAACTGAGGTTGCCCACAAAACTACTCCAAGTTGTATCTGAAAATTGGTAGCAGCTGACATAGATGCCTGACTGATAGACAGCTCCCTCCCTGCTGTTTGCTTCTTTGCTTGTTGCTTGTCTATGCTTGTCTCTGGCAATCACTTTGACACTTTCATGACCCCTCGACCATTGCCATGACCATCAAAATGGATTTGATTGAATGATTGAATGAATGAATGACTGGGCAACCGACCGAGAAGTTGGTTGACCATTGGACGTTGGTTGGCCGCTGGCCGGTCACCATGGATTTGGAAAAGCCATCGCCGACAGAATGCAGATTGCGGGGTGGTCTGGACAATCTGCACTTCTTCGCATGGCACCAACGAAGAAGTAGTATGTCTTGGGAATGCCGAATTGCGTCGATGTATGGCACCTCACGTAATCACATTTCCACATGCGTGGCTGCCCAGATGTATTATATTTACACTCCCATCCATGCAATACCGCCACAAAGCCAAATCATTCCACTTGGTTGTGGTGCCAATGGAGCTCAAAAATCCTCGGTTCTGACCCCTGAGGCACCAGAACCATTTCTATATCCTCTCTGGTCGGTCTCATTCGAGCCTCGAGCGGCCTTCCTTGTCCTTTGTTCCGTTGTCAGTTGCAAGCCGACCGTTTTCGAGACGACGTGGGGTCACGAAAACCAAGGCTGGCTGATTTGGGTGTTGGTGGTTGGTGGTGGTGGTGGTGGTGATGAAGATAATGACGACTGTAGAAACGATGCTCAGGATGATGATGATAATGTTATGATGGTAGTATTAGGAGTGACGAGGATGAGTTTGGCTCAAAAAGGAAAGGTTAATAGCAATTAAAATAAAGGCTGGGACTTTAAAAATGATTTTGCTGTTTTGTTGAATGCTCTTCATAAGTGCTCATTTACTTTGTTGTCTAATCATTAAGCGTGAGATACAATAGTTTCCAATCTACGATTGGAACCGAAAGATTCCGGTATCTAAACTCTGATCAAGTATCAAAACAAATGTCCTTTCCTTGCATTTAGTCATTATCTTGACGATTTGACAGTTTTCAGGAAAAGAGGCATCGAAACCAAGCCACATGTCATTTATCTGAACCAAATACCTTCTGTCGGAAACGGTTCTTAACCGAGTGTGCAGGTTAGGTGAAGTATACGTTTGAGCAAAAGTTCTCAATTGAGACCCTCTTTTCCGTAACTGTCAACTGAGGGATCAGGCATCCTTTTTAGTTGAGCTTCGTGGTGATGACAGAGCTTGAAATTTTCATGTGGGTCTTTGCTCCCCCCTCTCCATTGGCTCTCCTCGTTTCCTCCTGTTTCCTTCTATTTTCTGTATCCTGGGTGGGAAAAAAGGTCAGTTTTCCTTCCCTATCTCCGACCAGGATATCCAAAGCAATGTGGCGAAAAGTTGGACACATGGGTTGTCACCGTCGTTGGTAAACTCTAAGTCTATTTGTGGGAAGTGAGTCGGTGAGAACGAACGCGTGTGCCCAAGGATCCCAACCAACACAGCTGCTCTGTTAGTGAAGGAAAGAAGGTTGTGGTGGGATTTTCTTCTTCCCGTGAATGCCTTGGCAAGCCAGTGTGGAAGCAAGTACGTAGGAGACTGCTGTCAAATTTATGAACATTGAACTTGGAGTAAATCATGATCACACGCTGTGCCGACTGTCAGGAGAACATCAGAACAGCCGGTTCCTTTTTGCTCGTTTCCCCATCTTGTTGATTGTAGTACATCGAGTTTGAAAGGAACTAACCCCCTAAAACTTTGCTTGGTTCCATGTTCGAAAGAGAAAGATTATTTTCATTTGATATCGGAACGAGGTCCATTTTGAGGATATGCAGAGAGGAATTCAATTACCCTCAGACGTGTTTCCATTTCGGAGACCCTAGGGAGACATGGAGAAGAGGGTGAGGCCGAAGTGGTTTTTAAAATCCAGGGACAGATAATCACACGCTTCATCGGAGTGTAAAAAAACCTGTCCCAAGGAGCTGGAACATAGTCGTCGTTTTCCTCGACCTCTCACAAGCGCTCCAAGTTTTCGACCTTTACTTCAATTCGATATCAAATCTGTCTCCTGTTCCCACCAACGATTTTTCCCCACCTTTTGCACAATGATTGGCTATAACGTAAGGATATTGGGCTCTGGAACAAGTGTCATTTCATTTTGTGCAACCAATCTCTTTAACAATGGCATTGCCCAATGTTTGAGAGGGACTTGGGGCTCCAGAATTGCGAGCCAGGAGATTTCCAATCAATATTAAACCTTAGTCAGCAAAATTTCCTTGAAGAGGACTGGGTCGAAAACCACCACAGCCCGCCCAAGCTTCGCCAGTTTCACAATCAATATTTGAGCTGATCCCTTCCTTTGAAGGGTTGGAAAACCACTCGCTCAAGTGGATCAAGAGGAACAGTGGAGAGATTTGCCAAAATGATGAAAGGAGTTCAATAACGGCATGAGCGATGTCTGTATTACGTTCGTAAAAACCTACGATTTATTCATACCAGACCTCGTGCTTCAAACCTCGTCGTTCTTTTCATGAATTTGTTGCAGGAAACCAAACTCTTTTTGTACTAGCAATGTTCTTTCTTCTCCGAAAGTGTCTGAGCCCTTTTTTCAAGTCTTTGGGTTTCCTTGTCTGTCTGTCTCTCTGTCTTCCACGGTTGACAAAATAAAAAAAAGGAATTCTTCATGGACCAATGGAGGAGAAGTTGTCCCACTGGAAAGCAAATCCGCCCAAACCTTGCCAAGGGACAAGAAAGGATCAAGTGGAAAATAAACGGGGTCTCTTCATAAGATTAAGAGAGTGACGTCCCTCCCTTGGGCGAATTCTACGCAGGAATCATTCTCACCTTCTCGGAGACATTCTGAACCGTGGCACCAAAAAAGGAGAAAGAAAGTGAGAGAGGAAAAGAAGGGAAAAAGAAAAAATGCAGTACCCACATTCCTCAAGCGGAAAAAGGCCAGAACAACCTGACATAAATTGCTCTACAAAAGTATTTACCCTGATGTGTGTTAGATGCCTCCAAAGTGGTGGCACCTTACCTAAGGAGGCCTATAATGACCAAAGTTTTTCACGTAATTCACTGTCGGGCCACTAAGTTCGGAGAAGGGTTGCTTCTTTCTCAATCGCCAAGGTGACATATTTACCGACATTCACGCTCGATTTATGCACGAAAGCAGGATTAATACGTTTTTTTCTGGACAAACTCTCGTCAACTTGTTTGTCCTTTAAATGGTTCCCGTTTTCATCGTTTGCATCTTGGCTCCCCCAGAAGACATTATTCACATGCTTTCAATTAAAACGGGCTGCTTCCTTTCCAAATCCTTGAACCGTTATGGATGACGATGGCCTTTGGCAGAAAAGGTTCACCCATGCATGACTTCCCCCTTCTCACCCAAGCCAATAATACCAATGTGGAACGAAGAAGAACGAACTGAGGCATATTACGTACATACGTAGGGGTCCCTACTGCCTCGTGCGAGTTCCTCTTGTTTCTGGGATTGCATGGAATTGTTCCTCCACGTTCTGGGTGCTTTTAGTGCTCACTCTTGCTCAGCTTTGCCAACACATGAATGCACGGCGTAAAACTATTTCTCTTCTTCATGGATTCAACATTGGAGGGATTCCACCGAGACTCCAATGCTCGAGGCTGTGGATGGTTGGAAAACCGTTGGTTCTCTTTCCTATTGATTCCCTATATTGTGTTCGCCACAACTGAAAAGTACGGTGGATGTAGATGTTGTTGGCATTCTTTGGCACTCATTTGCATGTTGAGACCGAAGAAGAGGTCACAGACACAGACTTTCAACGAAAACAGAAAAGGCCAGGAGATCTTCAATGCCACGATCGTCTAAGAGGCCATAATTGGAGCTTTTGTATTGATGTACTAGAACACCTACAGCAGTACTAAGAGGAAAGATTTGGTTCGTGTCCCAAGAACTGAAAAAAAGTGACTGACCGGGGTTCGATTTCGGTTTCATTTATTTATTCAAAATTTGTAAATGAATGCACTTAAGGGCCCAACCAATTTGTCACCCTGAACTGACTTTTTATTCCAGTGTGACTTATGTTTCGAAACCCGATCTACTGTCGAACTTTCGGTGCATGAGACCAAGAACGTTTCAGAACTCTTGAGAGGTGTCAAAATTTCATATTGTGTCGATCCTTTCGTCCCATTTAAACTTTTGCCGTTCTTTGTGTTCCGATTGGCCTTCGAATTGGAACAGCTTGGCAGAAATACAGCCTTGAAACGCTGAGAATGCAATATTGCTTAGGGGCTTCAAATGCCTCCGAAAGTTTCAAAGAGAAAACGGGAGAGACACAATTTCCACTACAAAATCTACCAGGGAGCCCATTAAAATCGACATGGGATGAATTTCCCAATTTTCCACTCACCCAAGTGGAAAGACAACTCCTGATGGAGCCTAATCACTTTGACATCAGGACCTCGTTTGTCCCATGTACGTACTTTACGAACAAAAGTCAACAACAATCCCATTCATCAGGACTTAAAAAATCTCAGTTAATATGCAGGACCAAATCCCGACCAAAGCTTGTGGGATTGGAATTTTAAAATGTGCATTTAATGGAACGAGAATACTAACTGAGGAGCGAGAAGGATTTCGCCACGGTTTTGTCAATGCTGATTTTGCACGAATTTCCCCAGAATACGGCCCCTTCATGGACATTCCGGCTTCACATAAATCTTAAATAGGAATCCAAAGCTGTGCACGTGTGCATTTTCATCCGTCGTCCCATCCTGCTCTTCATCCACTATTCATTGGAACATCCGTTCCAAGTTGAAAGCTTCGTCAAACTTGATTCTTGCCAACAGACTTCAGATGCTGACATGAGATCATAGCATCTTGGTGGTGGATTTAGATGCAGGTGTGGGGCAAAGTCGATAATCGAATAACGAATGAGATAAAGACCGATTTCCCAATATTTCAATCTTGAACATCGTTCCTCAAACTAGCAAGCTCTCTTGGAAGATGTGAAGGATTGATCATAATCTGAAATGAACGAACTTAATCGAAGAGATCGTGTCTAGAGAACAGAGAGTGCATATAGGGGATTTTCGTCGCCACAAAAGGGGACTGTCTGAATAAATGGTTCCACTTCAAAACGCGTTGTTCCCCCTTTCCACAACGGAAGACAAAGTGCTAGTGTGGAACAAAACACACGTTCCCATTGATGACGTTCCTTCTCCTCGTTGAGTCCCTTACGTTGTTCCAATAACCTCAACCAGTTAGAATTAAGGTACCTTTATAGATGTTGGGTTTATGGGACAATTTATGATGTCCTTTTTCCTGCCCCACAGGAAAGACGAATTGCACGAGGGAAAAGGAATGACATTAAATATTCTGGAAAGCCCACTTGTGACGACCAGTGAGGGCACTACAAATACTACTCCTACTTGCGCGTGCCTCTTGGTAGTTCCAAATTTGTTAGAGGACCCTAAAACCGGTCCCCCAAGATCGTCGTCCCAGTTAGAGAGAATAGAGTTATGGGTCCTCCTTGCATCACCTCTGGCTGGAGCCAATTGCCAAACAGATACCAACCAACTACGTATACCAGGTGATTGTGTACATCGACAACCCACTGTCCAAGTTTTCCAGGGAATCCGGGTCTGAAAGCAAAATGCAACAACTCTGTTACTAGCCTTTTCCATCGTAAATTTGACCTCAAATCACACCTTGTAATGAGTTCTTTCGTTCGTTGGTCCGTAATGATGACATAGAGCTAATGTAGTGTGTATCCAGATATTTAGCAGTGGATGACGAGATTTTATTGGCCAACAAAATGAGAGATCTGGAAGGAAGGTCTTGCCTAGTGTTTATCAACATCACAGCACAAAGCACACACTCACAAATCTGTCAATCTCAGAGTTGCCAATGGGCAATCCACCTACTATATTGAAGACCTGCTTGTCTGCAAGCCAAGATTCGAACAAAGTGCATGGAGCTTGTTGGAGAATCGAGCCTCGGTTCCTGGATCATCAACCTCAAGATGTTTCGAAACGATCTGGCTCCAACGAGAAATGGGATCCAATCCGGCAAAAAAACTCGTAAACTCGGGTTGTGGTGATGAAATTATCTACAAGTAAAGTTGCTTCTTCAAACTTGAAGAGGGTAAGACATGCCCCAGACCTTCTTTCCGAAGGCAATGTATCTGGGAAAGTAAATGGAAGGTTAATAATAAAAAAAAGTGAAGCCCCTACCTGCCTCTTAGTACGTTAAAAGAGCGTAAGAGAGCTCAGTCACTCTTTCGACAAGTGGTTCACGAGAGGGATGTTCCTTGTATTACGTGGATAATATGGTTCCATGTGCATTGGGCTTGAAAGAGAGAAACTGCCGACATTGATGAGACCCTAGAGAGAGAGAAAACTTATTACGTTTTGTTCTGTCATGCAGGAATAACACCCAGGACAGCAAACACTGTTGGAAATGAGGAGGTGTATTATTTGACAAAAACTAATGCGAGTAAAGCTCTGGCGGACTATTTATCGGTGAAACGAAGTCTAGGGAAATTACATGAATTTGAGCCAGAGTTTGAATGATGTCATCCTATTTCTTACAGTTTTGGGAAACGAGAATTCATCTCGTTTTAGTGTGAGCGGCAAGGTAGGAATGTTTGTGTTGCATTCTGTCCTTCCTGTCTTTACGAATAATCAGAATGAAACGCATCGTCATGTCAGCATGGCGTCCCCGTTCAATTTGATGAAATGGAGGGATCAGCTTTGGTCCCGGGAATTGAATTGTAAATCAGTGATGTGAAGATGGACTCACTCCCAGTCCCATCTGTATACCTTGCAGCAGTATTGTTTTAGAGCGGTTCCATTCCCCAAAATTGACTTGGGGAATGCGGGAGAACTACGGTATGTGTACACATACTCACATCTAAGATGATATGATAGGGCTCCGTGGGATAGTGCCTGTCCATCCCGAATTGACTTGGGTTCGACATTATTTGATGTGTGACGAAGAGCCTCTCGGAACGGAAACAGGTCCCTTGACTAGTTGAGCTCGTCCACGTCGTCATCAAAGATGATCCAATCCAAACAGCCTGAAAGTGAGTCAGTGAGTCAGTCGTCGTTGGTCCTCGGTCCTCGAGCTCCTTGCCAATCCGATCCGATCCAAGAGGGCTTCCTTCGTTTTCTTCTTCTTCTCTTTACCATGTCGCCTTTCATCGATCCCCTGACGCGCATATGAAAGATGGCAAATATGTGCTTGGTAAAGTAATCATATCCAACCGGGTGTTCCAAGGGGGATATCCAACATACACATTGTTTTCCGATCGATCTCGTTGTTGGTTTGAAACCGAGGGCTTACATTGCTGTTTGCTCTATCTTTCGTTCGTTGGTCGACACTCTTTCCCGGATGAGTCAGTCAGTGTTCCCCTCCTCTAAATAGATACCATTTAGTAGTAAAAGCTTATCACTTCTTCCCCCCCGAGTTGAAGGAGGCAGATTTGGAACCTGGGAACACGCTCACATCAATACTTTCAACACGACGAAGACCAAGCCAGAAAGTTTGAGCTATTTCCATCCAAACATCACCTCGCGCACCAAATAGAGCGAAAGTTTTGGGACTGTTGATGTCTCCAACTTTTCATCCATGATGGCCCACACTGAACTTCCTTATAGGTACACGTTGCTTCCCATCTTGCATTTCATGACATCATCGCCAACAATGGTTGGAATATGTGTACGCACTTTTGAGCTCAAAATGAAGCCTCGTTTTGAAAAAGAACCACCATTTGGTTGGACCCTTGAGCACTGGAGAGCGTTCCAGCTGCCAATCCGCTTCTTGGAATGATTGACGAAGGTAGTTTCTGCCACTGAATAGCTTAGCTAGCTAGAACTATGGGCAGATAAGGAAGGGTCGGCGCTCAGAATGATTTCTCGACTCGTTCTCGTCTTTCTGGTCCCTGAGTAACTACTACAACGACGACGACGACGACGACCGCAACAACTTATCTGTGTGGAACAACATGCAACTTCAAAGTCCCTCGCCTGTCTTTGTAGTGGTCCACGCGGGGTTTATTTACAACCTCCAACCCATCTCCCAACTATCATTGGGATCATGAGGCTTTGCCGGTTTACTTTCCACAATAGCTACTACGTACCACCGACAATACAGGGTGATGCATCGAAAGTGTCAGTGAGCGGCTCTTTTTCCTCACTTGTGGAAATGCATCACGCACTTGCATTGTTTGACGAACGAAATGAATCTTGGCAAGTTTGTGTTTGACTTCCCACGACCGGTTTCGTGCTTGAACCGAATCACATCTGCTCAAAATGCAATGCACCACCCATTTCCCTAGGCCACAAGCTTGATGGTCGGTCTTGATCGGGGGGCGGTTCACGACTAAAGCTGTCTTTTATCAGGGTTGGAGTCGTCTTATGTACATAAAGTAAGGGCGAATGTGATATTAGTGTACACATTACTTGTCTCGTAGTCATGGTCGATCCGCCAGTCAACAGCTCAAGGACGATGGATGCATGAACGGGTGTTTGCATTCGTGGGATACATTTTGTGGTGGGATCAAAGAATGCCTGATGAAAGGAAGGAGGGTGATCGACGGGTTCGGTTGGTCGTCTGCGGAGGATTGTGTTCATTCCGTATGCATGTTGATGATATATGGTGGTGGTTGGATGGTTGGTTGGATGGATGGATGGATGGGGCTCCTCCTCACTTTCTTCCAGTCTGTTTCCCGGGCCACTCGATAATGGGATAATGAAGTACATCATCAATGCAAAGAGGCTTTTGTTTATTTATGATGATCCTTGGTTGATCTGGTTAAGGCGAGAATAAAAGTGTGAGAAAAACTCGTAACACTCTTTGTTGTTGTAGTAGCCCTCTTCTAATGGAGCACAGCAGAGAACCAAACGAGTCCGAGCCTTAATGGCCATTGTTCAGGTTATATCCGCGTTTCTCGGACCATAATAGCTCCTCTGGCAGAAATCATTTCCCCAACCCATCCCCATGAATCAGATGAAAGCTACTTGTAAATACTTCTGCGCCTCTCCGACCGACACAAATAATTTTTTCTATCGCCTCTACTTTTCTCGTGTTCCTCTTCGTCTTCAGGGTCTCATGAGTGTTCTTGAAATGTGCTGGCCAAAATGGGCTCTTGAGCTTTCTTTCCAGCTTGCAGGAGGAATGTAATGGAACTTGCCTGCCAAAACTTCTCACAAATCGATTGCAAAATGGCAACGACGCACGCACGCACGCGTGCGCGTGCAGACGCCAAGAACGTAAAAGGAACCGAAAGCGTTTTCCGTTCTTCTTGTTTCACATCCATTCTCTACCAAGTAGTAAGATATGAATGGTCGCATCCAGTCATCATTGACAGGATAATCTCTTCACCTGAGATGACCAAGAACTGGTGCCAAAAATCGCAAATGATGATCGAGAGTCACAGTCAAAAAACAGGAACATTTGTCATGCTGACTCACATGCAAAAGGACCTGGAATGATTGGAACACGATGACCACTGACAATCAAGAATGCTTGGGATCACCAGTTCTCTTTATCTGTGATGGCAAATCGAAATTGTCCCACACACTTGCACACATTTGGGACAATAGGATAAGGGCACACGGCTCACTGACGACTACAGGCTTGGTGTAGGAAAAGTTTGTTCCCTCGAATATGTTCCAGTTGGTCTGACATGGACCAACTTGAGGAGGTTGTGAGTTCTACCTTGTTGTTTTTCCACTTTGGGATTGGACCAAAAAACTCGCTCTCACTTTCTCGCATCCTTCTCTTCAACACTTGTTCCATGACTTTGATCCACTTGGCTTTCTTCCTATGGGGAGAAACTCCGCCACAATCTTGACCACAGCAGCTTGTTTGCTCGCCACCAACCAAAGCTCCCTTTTCTTTCCCAATACAATTCACTAACAACATGGATCCTACTTTGACTCGCTTCGAACCTCAAAATTCATTTACCAAAAGGGTCAGCCAAGGTTTGGCAATAGAGATATTGTGAGATGGAGGATGAAAAGAAAAGATTTGACCCGAGGGTCTACGCACATAACAGGACGTCCAGTCCATGAATGAAGATGGTCGTCGATCCCGTCTCCATCCCTTCCAACTGCTTTGATCCCAAATGGAGGCTGGATTCTCTCCACTCACCCAATATCCCCCTTCGACCAACCAACCAACCACCAATGACGACGAGCCTTTGGAACGCGAAAAAAACTTTGATGACGACTTTTTGATATGAGCTCACATTCTTTCTTGGGTTTGGAAATGGCCGCTGCTTTCGACGATGCGTTGGAATTGCCAGGCTCTTTTTGCTCACTTTGGGCCGAAAACCACGCCAAGGAAGTGGATGGCCCAAGTTAGGTTCCTCGCCTTTATTGGGTAACAATCTCAAAAGTTTCACCTACGTCTTCAGTTTTGGCTGGTCATGCACCAATTAACTGCATCCCTTTTTCCTCGAGCAAAGAAACGGCCATTGTCAAGGAACCAAAGCCAATACACGCTTTGGCTTCGATGTCATTTTCCACAATACATCAATGTTGCCCTTTGAAAGGTGCAAAAAACGGTTCAGACACCCTTCATTGAGCATCGGTCACTTTTGAACACCAGTAACCATCCTCCCTCTGTCTGATTAGAGAATCCATAGGTTGTAAATGCGTGATGTATGGGGTCCATGGTATTCAGGCAGAGTTCTACTATGAACTACATAGCCCGCTATGCACTCAGAAAACTGTTTACAAGTTTCCGAGGGAAAAAGTTTCCTCTCTTCGGGAAAGAAAAGGCCCCCTTTTGCAGCCTTCTTCGGGTTGTCAATAGCGGATGAACCCACCGGCGACTAAAATAGGGAAACGAAAGGGGATGGGGTCCAGTTTCGTCCCTTCCAACACAACTTCTAAATGGGCACCTAGCTAATTCTTCAAGAGGAGCACACCATTAGCCTTTGACTTGAAGCATGTCCATTCTATGAACGCAAAATTGAGGCTTGTCATTTCAAAGTTGTGTGTCAGAGACTCAGAGTGCATTCATTATCCTACCTTCTTACAGTGGTTCTTCTGAAAGCACAAGGGCTTTAAATCTCTCGTTTTTGTAGACTGAGGGTTTTCTGGACCATATGAGACGTTATTTTCAGGTCTCTCTGTCCATAAAGATCCATAAGAAGATTCTTTGAGCGACATAAATAAGGAAAAGTGGGCTGGTCGAGATTGAAATTCTTCGTGCATACACATTTTGTTTGCACAATCAATGCGTCTTGTCTGCGTTGTCATTCTGTCCATCAATATATCGTCGTTTTTGTCTCGGATGGCAAACAGGGATGTCAAGTGAGGATTTGAAGCAAATACATACAACTCTCTCCAAGCAATGGCTCCAAAGTTTTTTTTCCCTTCAACGTACAAGAGAATGGTTCCAAGCACTCAGAAATCATAATATTTTGTCCAATAGAGTATTTTTTGACATTAAAAGCTCTCGTTTTCCACTGAGTTTTGTGGATCAATTCTTCAAGAACCGACGACATAACTCAGATTTCAATTTTAATGCATATTTTTTTAGCCTGCGCCAAATTGATCTAAGCAACAGGGACCACGGCCACATCAAGATCATCTTTGCAAACTGCTCTGAATACTTGGCCGACTGGATGGGATATGAGATTAGCCTGACCATAATGGCTGTTTTATGCTTATTTTGAATGAACCTGCTTTCTCTTTCCGCAAATAGACCCCCTACCTTAGTCATTCAATCTCTCCAGAGAATGAACTCCAAGACCTTTGTGATATTAGAAGGGACAATCTAGGAACGAGTTCCAAACGAAATGTGTCCTGCTGATTGCTGAGCCCATAATCCCCCCACCACCTTCATTATGAAATTGAAATATGCATTCATCGATTAGTAGCTCAAACAATGAAATGATAGAAATCCAACCATAGCAATCCCATTTTCTCACGTCCAAGCTAGCTTTTCAAATCATTGTTCACACCGCAGGAGGCAAATTGACTTTTTGGACCAAGTTTTTTCTCCCTCTCTGGTTGGCCTTCTCTACCTCGGTAGTACATACATTGAGTTGGTCCATGGTCTTCTTGTCTGGATCCAAGTTTGGTTGGCAAGTCTGTGGAAACTCATTCACGTTTTTGCCCCATTCTGCCCAGGGAACGGACGGAGGCAAACTAGGTGTTTGTCGGTGTGTTGCCTGGTTGTCCCAAACTGGACCCAAACCGAGTGGGGGTTCCAAATGGAACGGGCTCTAGAAAATGATGCTCCACACCATGGGTGGGTGATCCTGAGAGCCAGAACGAGTTTGTTTTTGCTAGGTTGATGTTTTAGGAGGTGGGGGTGTCAAGCCTCCAAGACAAGCAGAGGTGCCACCACGACCAGAAAGAGGATGGTTCCCTAATGAAAAGGCTCGGATCGCTTTTCACATCCCTGAATGGACCTCCTTGTTCAAATACAGATGGAGAAAAAAGGGATCGGGAGAAGGGAAAAAGAGGAAGGAGGGAAACACAGAAAGAGAACAAACTAGCTAGCTTCACTCCTTCCTTCTCCTTCATTGGTTTAGAGGCAACATCTCTCGTCGTTAAAAAGACTATTAATTTGGTAACTAGTCAGGATTCACTGCTGGAAGCTGGATCTCGATGGGAATTCCCTGTTATAAGCCATTCGGGTGTTTTGCACTCTCGTAAAAATCTCGGTCCAGTCGTCGAGCGAGAATGGAAAAATGACCACAACCAACGGACGTTTCTAACGTTGAAGGGGAGGCGTTTGTTCTAGATAAATTCTTTGTCAAACTTTAGGAATAGCCCTTAGCTGTTTTAACCTCGAGACCATTCTCCAACCTCCCTCAACCAATGTTTTGATCCCTGTCCTTCCTTCGTTCGTTTTAACCTTCATTGGTCAGTTTATGTGCATGTCTGCCAAGGTCCATGTGGACTATGCTGCTCACGCAGACATTGGAAAGGAAATGAGCAAGCAGTGGTTTGAAATCACAAGGGAAATGGTCACTCTTTACCCTTGGATCCCTGGGATTCCTGACTAGACCCACAAAGTGGCGATTCTCACTCCTCCACCAACGTACATGTGGGTCTGAGAATGAATAGAAATTGAATGCTCCATCCTCTTTATTGGCTGTCTTCCTAAACCAGGCTGATGGCTCGCTCAAGGCAAAGCCAGTGAGTCCACAATGTATGTGTTCCAATTTCCAGAATTGTTCCACCGAACTGTATTGTGGTGGACGAAGTTTACTAGCCATTCCTTCCTAAAGCTCCTCCCGTTGGATGATAAAGTGTTTATGCGATGATGATGGACCTCCATTCTCGCACACTGTCGTCGTCGTCGTCCTTTGCCTTCTTACTTGCTTACTCACCCACTCACTCTAGCTCTAGCTTGCTTGGTCGGTCCATATATATATTATATCCCCATGTTGGTTCTTGCCCATGGTCCAGTTTTTAGTGTTCCATGCGTGGTGGATTGGGACGGGTTAGGGGTGCCATACCACACTTCTGGTGCTCAACACAATGGTCCAAGCTGTTGTTGAGTTGAGACTGATCCCATGGTCACTTCTTGTTCCAGGAACACTGGACTGTGCCATTGAAAAGAGAAAACAGAGAAATTCGTCCAATGAAGTCTTTGTTGCTTGAAGTGAAATCCTTGATATAACTGATGCTGTCAAATGGGCAACATCGGATCCTGATCGGGGGTTCTTGATTGATATGCTGACCACTCAACCGAACGAAAAGTGAAACAAATTGAAATTGGCCACTTTATTGACCTCTAAACGTCTTGGCGAGTCCATATTTCTCATCACTAGTTCTCTCGATCCTTGGAACCCATATCGTTAGTTTGAGCCACTCCATTTGCTCGTGTGGATGTGAGTAAAACCCGCTAGAAATATACGAGTGTGTCGTGATAAAAAGTAATTGGCAAAAGGGAAAAGCGGCAATGTTCCTATAACTTGAGGTTCTTTTCAGAAGAAAATGCTTTAGAGACGAAAATTGAAGGGAACGAGAATTGGACCATGAGTGAAAAAAGCCGACGAGAACCGAAGCGGGTGTGAAAGAAAATATTGTGCCAATAATTGGACTCTGAAGCGAAAAAAGGGCCAACCACTTCATGACTACCTGCCAATCGCATCTTTTGCCGCTGGATTCCCGTTTTCCAGTGTTTCGGCCTTGGTGCCAAAGGTCTGACATGTTTCAAGTACAAAATGACACATCAGGTTAATTTATTTCGGTGATCAATGGGCCCATAACTCATTTGGAATCTATTTTCTCATGACCACCCTCTCAACGATCTTTCGCAAGCTCATGTAAAATGGCGGGGTTCGATGGAATCTTGCCCCCACTTTTGGTATGTGGGAGGAGGCTCTTCCCACGGAACATAAATAGTCAAGTTCCACAATAACTCTTCTTCGAAAGAGCCACTTTTTCTCCAAAAAGATCGGTCCTCCATTCTCCCCTCAGCCACGCTTAAATACATTTGTGACAAAATAAGTCTTCTTCTTTTCTTCGAAATTGAAAGCAATTCGTTTTTACAGCCCAACTAATGCTTCCCTTTTTTCCTAGAAAAATCGAGACTCACGGAAGTAACAACAAACCCTAGAAATAATCAGATGGTTTCATTCATTAGGCCTCGGATCCTTCACAAGTAATCGAGTCTGTCTGATCGGGCCCTCACAATAAAACGAGAGCACGTTGGAATAGGCTTCATAGAAAATGGGGGTAATTTTCCAATCTTCCAACAATCACATCTTTGAGCCCCCCCTCGATACAATGTATCGGGTACGTTCAAGGAGTAACAGTACACAAATGGGAACTGGCACCCACCGTGATGGTGGTGAGTCCCTGAAATAATGGGATCACATCAGTAGGACTGTGTTCCAGTTTTCCTTGTCCTGCCTGTTCCTCTCAAGTTGTTGAGGCCACGTGTACAACAACCCAACCGACCAACCACCCACCCACCCACCATCACTTACTCCATCCACACACCCTGTCAACTGTCCGGATGTCTGACTCACCCACCCATTCACCTCCTCCCCAAAACCAACATCCCACGGAGAAGAATAGAAACGGAAGAAAGAGGAATTGCTTTAGAAATAAATTAATGTCTCGGTCTCACACCCGTGCTACTTGTGGCTTGTTTGGAAACGCAAAGCATTGTTGTTCTCACATTCGTTTGGAGCCACGAGAACACAAGGTCGGGAAGCCGTGGGTTGTTGGAAATTCGAATTTCTTCTTCACTATCTCTCTCTGTGTGGAACACTGGTGCTCCATATAACCCCCTGATGTACAGTTCGGGGTGTCATTTTACAATGTCTCGTGGTTCCACTCATGATTGGTAGTAACCCACCGGTAGAATGAGAGTGAAACGTGACTGGCATCTCGTTGGCTCCAAGATGGCGACGACGACATTACGATCCGGGTTGGTTTGGGTCGGCCAAACTCTTTGCTTAAGAACGCCGGGAATAGGGGGAAAAGTGACTTCGCCGGTTAAGAGCCCATCTGAGGTGGTTAAAGATCCCTCTTATGAGCCTCATAAACCCACGTGACTCAATAATTTCGACGGACTTCATGACTCACTACCCCGAGAAAAGGTGCTCACAAAGTTTGGTTGGAACACACCTTGGAAGCTTGGGGGTTTGGCAACCTTCATTTCAGACCAGACGTCGATTCTTGCAAAATAAAAAAGAATGGATGAATTTGCACAATGGGGGAAAATTGCTAACGGGTTTGGTTGTCTTTTTTCAGGTAAGAACGAACGCCTTTTCGAAATGAGGATGAATATCCTGCTTCCTTCACCTAATAAAAGTGATGCGCTTTGTTTGTCTTGAGGCTGGGATAGGAAGGAAAAGAGAAAAAGTTTACAGAATAACTTGAGGTTGTTCCCTGTGAAGACCAAGAACCTCCAGGAAAGACCGGGAAGTGCCTCAACCATCCCGATTCTCAACCTTGTTAGAGCCTTCTAAACAAAGACTAACACACCTGCGAACAAACCTCCATCCAGTATCTGTGTCTGGCAAGTTTGATCCACTAAAAAGCTAGCTCAAACCATCATTCAACACGATAAAGCAATACATGGCACTACGAAGCCAAAGGCCACAAACCCTCTACCAATCCAGTCGGTGATCTATGGCCTTTATTTCAGCAGAAACTGAATGGAGGTGTGTGTTCTGATTTTAATTAACACCATGGCATTATGGACGGTCCTATTCTTCTAGAGCTCTCTATACCTCGTTGTTGCTGAGGTTTGCCCCTCAACTTAGATAGATCTAACTGGTTGGTTGGAGTGACTAGTGTGTGTGTGTGTTTGTGGAAGCCCAAGAGGCAAAGGCAGGGGGAAACTTTTTTGGGACGGAGTCAGGATTTTTGGCAGGTTTTAATGAAGAGTGGAGAAGAAAGGGAAACGACAAACCCGCCTCCATTAAATACAAGAAGAACCATTGTGGGACTGGGATGCAGAAATCTCGACGGTTCTCAAGTTTTAATGGAACTGGAAATGAACTGAAACTTCCTTTTCAAGAGTCACGAGATAGTAGTAGTACATGATGAAAGACACGCTGCAACTTCAGATTTTGACGATTCGATTGTCAGTCGTCAGCATATCGTCTTGTAAAGAGGTTCATATTGTGGCAGGATTCGAAAACTTGTTCCAATAGATCAGTTCCTTACCAGTTGTTGGCAACATACCTTTTGTTCCCTGTATTTAGGGATCACCATTTTCATCTACCAGAGGTTTTTTTCGACTGTTAAACATGGTCATTTTTCTGGGCTCGTTTCGTTGTCCGCAAATTCGTGAGGAAGGTCTCAAAATGGCCATCTCTGTTGGCTTGATTTACACGGAATTTATTAAGATAAGGCCGTTGATGAAAAGAATTCAATTTCCTCGTCTTTCTCGCACGTTGGAATCCATTTTCATCATGATCATGGCCCATCACTCTTTCCCTCGAAATCATTGTCCTTTCACTCTATGACAGTCACCAGATGAGTCGAGCAAACGGGACCTCTACTTCTTGGACGGGAAACGCAATCGGAGAGACAAACGTCTCTTTTCTCCGAGATACTTTAGGATCACTTTAATAGTAACACAAGTACTGTCTAACCAACAGATGTATTTGAAGTAGAGGATTGTTGAGGGTTGGTTTAGGGTTAAAGAATTCAGAATGAAGGGAGTTTCAGAACAAACAGTTGCCCAGATTCTTGACCAGAAATGGAGATGTCCTTGGTCTGAAATTCCTGGCCTGGCCTAACACAAGTCGTGGTGAGTGGGAAGGATTCTGGCAGTGTTGTTCCTGCCCGTGCATAATGAATTAGTCTTGTTGTACAGTCTGAAACTTGAGGGGGCAATCTTTTTTTTCTCAGACCAGAAGTGGGGGAAGACCGAATTCTTCTTAGGGCGAGAAATTCAAGATCAGGTTCTCTGAAGAAAGTACTCATCCACTTAAGAATAAAGTGGAACAAGGCAGTATGGCCCACCGCCCATGGGTTTTGGGGACGAGTTCAGCCCATTCACTCACACAAGAAAGGCCGGGGTGATGAGAAGATGGATGGGTGGTTTATCTGAGAAAGGCCGTGTTTTAACAATTCAACGTCCCTCTTCTAAAACTCATTATAAACTTGATGAATTGAAACGAAAAGTTAAGACGCCAACTTAACTCGAAGGAGATCAAGCCCAGGCCGACCTCGGCCTCTCCTGTCCCATCATCCCCAAGACCAAAGACCAACCAGCCAAATCGAGTCGCCAGAGAGGACAAGACAAGGAGAAGAAAAAATCTGTAATAGGGACAAAGACCATGGAGCGAAGAGGAACTTGTGAAAACTGTGACAAGTTGGCAAGTTGAGCCCCTTCTCTCCTTCCTCCCTCGTTGCTTCGATTTTTCGTTGGGATCGGGGAAAATGTTTCTTTGGGACCATCAATGAAATGGATTTCCCTCAGTGACGACTCGACCCACGAGGGCTTCACGCTCAAGTTCCATTTCGATTTTTATCTCAAGTCTTTTTGGGTGGAGCAGGCGGGGAAATCAATTTGAAATTAGGAATTTGAAATGGGATTTCGGGCGAAAAAGCGTCTGGGTCGTCGAGGTGTTTTCATTAAACCTTTCATTGGAACCCAGAACCCATCACACCCATCGGGTGTGGCGGATCTCGAGGAGGGATGACTTATATTCTGTTGCGAGAGAATTTGCATAAATCTAGCTTTGCATCTTATTATTTCTTCTTTCGATGGAACGTTGGAACATGGCAGAATATTTTACGCTGGAAAATATCATTCTAACTTGAAAACACGTGCATTTAGCATCTGTGTACTACTGATCCCATCACATTTACAACTAAAACATTTCTGTTGCCAAGTTAAAAGATATTCAGTTTTTAATTTTCATCCGGTTAAGAACCAATCGTCAATCAAAAAACTTTGACAAGGTTTGCGATAGCACGATTTGTACTCCCTAGGGACCTATCTATGAAATTGCTTTAGTGTTCCTTCGTCCTTGAGACCGCTTTTTGTCCTCCAAGTATGAATGAAAATCGAATGATCCCATTCGAGAATGATGGAACACACTATCTCATATAAACAAGTAAACCAAGAAAGAAATGGGACTTGTTCCCTTGTTCACATAAGTGGAAAACTCAAATGGTGTTCCAAAAAAACCAAGATAAAGTCACATCAAGGCCCGTCTTGGAAAGAGAGCACAAGACCCTTTTTCTCTCTTGGAAAGAGAAGAAACAACGAGACAAGAAAGAACAATTTATCAAGATCATCCGGGCTAAATACCCCCATGGGACATTTCAGACAGACCACGACCGCACTTCACCGCTCACTCACTTGCCCTAGTCGTCCTATTAGAGCACCACGATACCCAACCAACCCATGCCCCGGGTCCCTTGACTCAAGAAATAAAAGCGAAATTGTATAACACTCACCAATTCAGCAGGAGCAATAGGGCTCGGCAGGCACACGAAGAACCCTTTGAGTAATTCATTCGTTCCACGCCACTTGGGGAAGGAACATTTTGTCAAAATGTGATGCATTTCTCTCTTAAAGGCTTCAGACAGTAAAAACAAAACCTGACAAGTGGAGGGCCATTTGGCAAATTGATGAAAGACACTCCATCCAGGGACCTTTGCAAAAGAAGGAGCGAGAGCGACACTCTCCATTCCATTTGGAGGTTCCATTTTTCACGGCTAGTTTCCTCTCCCTACGATAGAGGGCAACCTGTATCGACGAACCATCCGATTGCCATGCACTCTAGCGGAAAAAGACTACAATCTTTTTAGCTACATAGCTACAATGTTCAGCTACAATTTAAGGCTCGTGGTAAATTTGTAATTTTTTTTTACAATGCTCGAAAGCCATCAAAATGTTTAAAAAATAAAGCTTATGTCAAATTGTTCTCCACAACACCCTCTAAGACAGATTCTGAATACACTGGTATAAGGTGGGTTAGCAAACATTATTTCTGTTAACATCACATCAATCCAGGTTCTAGTTTTGTCAATGACTTCGGTGCACACACGCAAATGAATTTTAAATCAACTAAAGAGGACTTTTTCGACTTACTATTGCCCTTTTCAATCATGACAAATGCCAAATTTGGGATTACATCTTGCCACACAATATGAATTGATTTGATTCCGGGAGTTGCAGCGATGCATATATATTAGTAATCCGATTTCGTTGACTTCCATTACCTTAAAACGATCTTTCCATAGGTTCAATTTAATCACAAATGGAAACTAAATCCTCTGTCACGATTCAAACAACAAAAGAATTGATCCCTAGTTACCTTTTGCCGCAATTCATCGGAGAGTTCACCCTTGGAAGTGTTCATAATTGACAACAAGAACATCTATCCCAGTATAATTTGCCAGAAAAAGGAGTACCAGGTTTATTGTTATTCCCGTTTCTGTTCTTGAAGTACACTAAAAGTTTGGTTGAATGAGCACACCTGAAGGTTCCCTTTCTAACAGCTGCTTGGTTACTGGATCGATGATGAAGATTTTCGGTTCTTCTGTCAGCCACTTTTTGTTGGCTCATTTGAGCTCTTAGCTCACAATAACATGGGATTCTACTTGATAAGTTCTAGCAAAGCTCTAATGAAGCAAAAAATGTGATTTGTTTCTCCCCAACTGATACAAAAGGGGCTTTACTCTGAGATTTGTGATGAAGCAAATTAGGATTGGAATCCAAAGTGATTCACAAATGTACTGATTCAACAAAACAATTGAAGATTACAAAGCTGAAGAAAGGCGGAAAGAAAGCTAAGAATTCTATTAACAAACAGAGAAACAGGAAATGATCTTAGAGGCTCAAAGTTTATTTCATTTCTAATGCTGTGCTCGATTTGATCTCATGTAGTATCGGTTTTTGGGTCAAATACAAAGCGAATGCGAAAAAAGCGTAACTTACCTTCAAAATAAAACTGAGGATCTGTTAAAAAGAGACATTTTTCTCTGCAGGTTTGTATAAAACCGTTATTTAAAAGAAAAGTGATCCTGCATGTCAAAGTTTGGCGAGACAGGAAATATCTAAAGAAATTCTTTTCAAGTTAGGACCCTTTCGACTTTGCTTCAATACTGACCAAAAATGAATCTTTTCTAATTCAACCAGGTAACATTACATAATTCCAATATTTATGAGAAGGAATCAGAACAATATATTTTAGAATATAAACTATCTTATAAAATGTTTCCCCACTTTTCTTCGATTTTTTTAAATATCTTGGCTTTTCCAAAGAAAAATTGAACATTTTCTTAATTTTTTTTAAAACTTATTTTACACGCCATGACATGACCAAGAGTCGCAAAAAACATTCATTCATTCTTTAATCATTTAAGCAAGAAAAAAATATTCCAGGAAAATTTAAGCAAAATGAGTGAATGGTCAATGCACAAAAGGGCTCACCCAAAAGGAATCAAAAATACTAAAATGTCTACAAAAGACTTTTGTAATTAAATAAAACACTCACAACCTTACCAATTGTCAAATACGCAAAACCGCGTCATCTATTGGAACAAATTGAAAATCATACTATTAAATCAGTGAGGTGTCAAATGTGCCTCCAAAACCGACCAATTGTATCAAATTTACAAAAAAGGAAAGTTTTGTCACTTCTATGCAAATATTTTGCTGGGCCATATTTAAGAAGAATCTCAAAAAAATATGATGATGAAAATTTATCATTGGCTTCGAATTACATGAATTTTAAAAGCTTGCAAACCTAGGTTTTGACATAAGGTCAATTGTCGAGGACTTTTGGAAGTACAGTGGAAGCATATCTAGAAGTATACGTAAAGGAAGCATATGAGACGGAGTAGAAATAAACATGCTCAATCAAGTTTTGCTGCATAAGGCGCGTTTTTCCATCGCAAAAACCCAGCTTAAGCTCGAGCATGTTTATTTCTACTCTGTTTCATATGCTTCTTCAATGGCGTCTACAACTATAGTTAACTGTACTTTTACTAACTGTTAGTGTACTTAAACTTTACTTCCAAAAGCCCTCAGCAAATGACCTATTTACGTGACAACTCGCCTAGATTCTGTTTCTAGAGCATTGTACCAAAAATGTGAGACATAAACCTTTGATTCTAGTGTTTCATTGCAGTTCATGATTGGCTTTTGTCATGAATCTCAGAACACTTTTTGTGGCGTCACTAGAATTTCTGGATTTTTTGATCAATCAACACAACGTACCTAAATATCAAATCTTTGGATCTTGCGCAAAAGTTCAATACAGAAATATGCATCTTAAAAAATTGCGATGACAGACAACATGCGTTTTTGCAGCTTGTGTTCCTAAAAACAGATGTTTGTCAGAATTTTTTTTGTTTCCTCTCGTCTGAATCAAATAAAGCATCTCTCTTCAGAAACAAGATCGTTGCAATCATGAATCAAATTCTAACTTTTCATTTGAGAAGCCGTAAAAAAGCATTGACCGATAAACACCCAAAACGTTGTGCGGCTAATCAATTCAGCGTGATTCGCCTCTTAAGCGAATAATTGGGCTCAAAAGTCTGCGGGAAATTCCCTCTTAGTGTCGTCCTTTAATTCCCGGGAAAGAGATATTTCCGCTACCCATGGAAAAATAATCCTTTGTCCAGCAACCAACCCCTTGTTATTGTGCACATACTCACTCACACACGCATGTTCTCTCAAGTGTGTGTGGTACTTTGAGGTAATGAGGTAAGTTATTTTGCTCATCTAATTGGCCCTAAGAGAGAGGATATCCATGAAACAAAAGAACAAGATCTTTCCTTAGACTGTCTTGCTGGCACTTACAACAGCCAGCTCATCGAGGGATTAAGAACAACTCGGAAAGCAAATCTGGTAGCAGCCCAATGATGATATTTCACCTTTTTGTTTCCCTCGTCTCTCCCTGTTTCTCTTTGACGGTCACTGCTTGCTTACATTAGCGTTGCCTGAGTAAATCTGAGGAATATCTCCCGCTGGGTTGGAAAAATAACAATCCAAAACCACTCTCAGCCAACTCCTAGGAAACCACCGAACAAACTTATGCAGTTCTTATTAGAATCCTACATCATCAACAATAGCAACGATACTAGTACAACAGGAGCAGCAGCATCCACATCATTCGCTCCCTTGGAGTCTTTGTTTCTATCCTTTTTTTTCAAGTCCGCTTTGTGAGTTGCCCGTTTCCAAGGAGATCAGAGCAGATCTCGCAAGCTTCCAACCATCCTCAAAACGAGTAAGAGGGGCTGGGATCCAGAACAAAAGATGTAAAGCCAGGTATGGATCTATATAGCTCAATTTCTATGTATTGAGCAATTATGTCACGCCCATATAAATATCCCTGGGTTGCCAAATGGAAGGACATTCCACGCTCCCACCAATTTGACCAAGCTCGATGTGGCCATTTGAAGCTCCACGTGGGTTCAAAGATTAGCTATGTAATGCGAGGCTAAATCGTTGTTATTATGACGACAAGGAGTAATAGTAGTAGTAGATCTTGTTTCTCGACCAAAGTGGTCATTGGTCGTTGTTTTTGGTTGCCATGGTTGATGTCACGCAAGCAAGTGAGCATTCACCTTCCATGTATGTACGTACCACCGCAATCTTCCTCAAAGATGAGCAAAACGACACCACATGTTTGGCAGCACGCTCTCTCTTTCAAACCGCGTGGCTTTCACCTTTCCATCCATCCTTGGTTGGTTGGTTCGCCTCCTATCTTTCTTCCACCCACTCGCCGTTGCCCTCAAAAAAAGCTCGAGATGAACAACAATCTACCTGAGATCATGATGATGATACTGATGCTGATGATGGGGACGAAGAGGGCAGTGGTCCTCAATTTGGGATCATAAGTGGTTGTTGTCGTCGTCTCGTCCGCGAACTCAGACTTCGGCGCTCTTTGAGTTCGAAGTTCGGCGTGTTCCGTGATTTTCCGCGGGGAAAAACGCCGTCGTTTGTTCCAATACGAAAGCAACCTTTGAGAGTTGGTCGCCGCCAAAATTGAGCCAACATTACCCCAGAACGCCCCCCCCCCTTCTTTTCCCCCTAAAATGGAATTTTGTGGCATTGCCAGCCTCAGCCTCTTTGGTGGGGCTAATACTGTCATCAGATCGGTAAATCGTGATCGTGTGCACCAGTTTGTGATTGATGTACCTCGTATAACCATAAACCATTGAGCCGTCTTGGATTGTCCCGTAGTCAAACCTTCAGTGGTCCATCTTTGTGTGCTTCTCGAATCTCGTTGCAAAAAGCAAATCCTAGTAACCCAACCCCGTCGTTTTCGTTCGTGTCCTTTCTCGTATCTTCAGTCCCTCGGTGTCAATACCATCATTGGATCAACACTTGACAGAGACCCTCGTTTGGATCAATCTTCAATAGGCTCTTCAACGCTCTCCCTTCTCTTTGGTCATCCTTCATGTAAAATGAAACTTCTTCAACAGCATTAAAAACAGACACTTCACTTCAATCTGGACTTGATTTGCATTTGATACGCCACTTGTCTTGGGTCCTTCGTGAATGAATCTTTGTGTTTGAAGCTTTAAGTTTTCTACACCTGTGGTTTCGTTTTGGTACTTATCTCGTTTCGAATCTCTCAATTTGGACCAGAGTATGATTCGAGCCAATTTGATTGATTGCCCTTTTAAGGTGAGTGAGTCTTGATCAAGGATTAATTTGGTTCAATCACGAAGCCATGGAGTTTACCCTTTGGCAAACGTATTTTGTCAAGTTTATTAGTTCGTACTTGTCACGCTAGAGTTTAAATCGGATGGAAGGTTTAAAAAAAGGACTAGGCTTGCTTGTTTTAATTTTCAATGAGGAAAAATCCAAAGGAAAAGCCAGAATGTCTTCAGTCACTTGTCGAAATAAATTATTTAGTTATTGATTGTAGTGTTCGCTTTTAGCCAAGAATTGTGAGAAATAAAAAAGGGGCAGTCGCGAAAACACATGGGCAAGAAGGCTCTGAAATCCCGATCAGAAATTATACTCTTGTTCAAATGATCGTTTTTAAACCGAAATGTAAAACGGTTTTGCTTTGCAATCCCCATAGTTGCCAAGAAGTGTAGAGAATGCAGAGTGTAAACGCCATTTTTTTGCAAAAAATGCCAGGTTGGCAACACATTGTGGGCACATGTTTGACAGCATGAAAGGTGGACTGAGATCTCAAGAACAAGATGGATCTGTTTCTGTCTATGAACCCAAACAAATTTTCCTTTACGTGTGTTAGCGCATATCTTAACTCTTAACTCAACTTGAGGTCCTACCTCCGAGATAGCTGATGCCGAGATGTTTCGTGATGGCAGTGCTGCCATTTTTACTCAATGAATCGAATTATTTTATGTTTTTCATTCTCCCAATTGCTGCATGTACAAATATGGTAAGCTTAGCTCGTGAGTTTTGTTTGCTTTTATTGACAAGTTTCTTCACTTGAAAGCCGTTTAAAAGGATACTAATGGAGTAGCCTTTGTGGGGTGACCATTATTTTATCAATGAACCAGGAACATTGAACCCAACAACGTAACTATTCCATAAGTTAGTGAATGTGGCTATTATTGCGCATAGATTTCGAATTCTATTTTTGTCCAAGTGTTGCAATATTGGCCCTTGTTTGAAGTTTTCAGGTTAAAAAGTTTACCAAAGCCAGATATTTAGAAAGGTATTGGGTCCTTTAACGAGCACCTGACTGGGAGGTCACAGTGCATAAGACTGGGAGGTCACCTTAGTAATACAGCTCCAAATATTGCACCCTGACACAAACGTTTGACATATTTTCGAACTTCTCAATGTATATTGGACACGTAAGAACAAAAAATTTGCGTATTAAAGCTCAAAGGTTGCACGTGTTTTCCATTTCACTGGTCGCGCTTAAAGGACTCTAAAGACATGAACCCTGAGTCCAGAATGGCAGCACTGCTAACTTCCTACCATGCTTTCTACCTTCAAGCACGTTCAAAAAACGGACCTTGGGGCACTGTAATTGCAAGAGTATGAGCATGAGATCGATTGGTTTCACAAGGGATCAAAAAGGGCAATGTATTCCTATGACATGCATGAACCTTATCAGTCCAATAATTTTGTTGAGAAGGCATATTTTTTGTCTTTTTCTTGCGCTTTTGTTTTTTTCTCGAATCCTATGAAAGTCCTCCTTCCAAGACGAACCAGTCAATCTCATGTGCGTACTCTTGTACAAATATAATGTTCTGAACTCAACCATAGTTCAGGGGTTCTTAACCCAAGGTTGATTTTATGAGCGTAACTCGAAGATGTAAGGTAATTGACTTTCTTTCGTCGGGTGGCGTCTCATGATTAGGCTTGGAAATTTAATGCAAACAAAACATACCTTAAATGTCTCAAAACGCATATAAAAGCCTGTTTCAAAGGGACATTTTACGTTTTGTTTCGTTTTTTAGGGCCCGCCTGGGTCGTTGTTTCAAGACTTGTGTGGTTAATAATTGGAGAATTTGGTCTGATGAGCAAGATATCAACTTGTCTTTGTCTGCTTTTTGAGCCTTTGGATGGGAAAGGGCGTCAGAAAAGCGACTTATAAACAATCTAAATGAAAATAGCACAGAATGAAAATAAGATCCATACAATTTTTAAGGCAGAGTCCCCCCCCCCCCAAAAAAAAAGAAAATAAAAAAAAATAAATAATTTTCAATCCATTATTTAGAACAACTCCTCCAATCCAATAGTTGGGCAACATTATCCACAATCAAGATTTACTTCGTTTATTATTCACTTCCAAAAGAATAGTTTTGCTGAAGTCAACTTTTCAAGCTAAACTTTGGAAAAACAAGCATATTTTATACATTTTCAACATCGAATATTGTGTACCATTACGGTTAAACCATTCAATGTCATTTATAAGCTTTGAGTCGGAAACCAAAATTTCATAAGTGCTTGTGTTTCTTGATCTGGAAGTCAAAGTTAATTGTAAGTAGTATTAAACTATTTTATGAATAACATAAACACGCTTTCTCTTTTGCCCCTCTTTGTGGTGTCTGAACCACTTTTTAAGATTTCAACAGTCTCGGGTGTAGAAACTAGTGCTCAGAGCAAGGGGAGTTGTTTTAACATTAGTGATGGACCGAAAGAGAGCATTACCAAAACCGAAACTAGCTGAAAACAAAATTTTGCAAATGCAAAATTCACTTAAAAAATTATATTTTTAAAGTTCATATGCTCGATATTGGTTAATCGCAAATTTAAAAAAAAAATCGGAAAACGTAAGTGTCAGATGTTTTTGGACCCAAAAATGTTCGATTTTGGGTAATGGTGACGATGTGAGGTCCGAATGAAAGAGCCAACCGGTGTTGCCAGAATTTTTCGGACCAGTCATGCCAAAAAACATCAATATAAAGGCCAGATTTGGTCTGACAGAAAGAAATTGTATCATGGCATGAGTGGCACTTGAGTTAAGAAATTTGGAAATCAAAAATAATAATTTAAAGCAATTCAGACGTTCTAGATTTTTTCCAAAGCATAAATGTGAGATTGAAAATACTCATTAATAATCTGAAATCTGTAAATTGAGAATCTGTTAATCAAGAATTCTTGTTAGGGCAATAATAAGAATGTTTTTGCTTCCCTTTTGAAAGTACAATATTTATATCTGAAGTGTTCTCCATGGCATTTGCCATTTTGCAATTTGAAACTATTGATTTGGATACATCTGGCAATCCTCCTTTGTTGTTCTTTCGTTTGGACCTCACATCATCACCATTACCCGATTTTGTTTTCAAACGCCATCCTTTAAAGTGAATGTCTACTTTCGGTTTGGTTAAGCTTAACCGAAACCGAAATTTCGACTGAAAGCGCTTTCGGTCCATCACTACATAACATACCTCCAGAAATGTACCACTGGAAAGCATTTACGAAAAACACATCATTTGACAAGAAAACACTTACCTAATGGATGTCTACTTTCCACTTTTTCAAGGCTGGCAATACACTTTTAGTGTGATCATCAGAATTCTTGCGCTTTGCCAACCGCAAATTGGACTATTTATCCTTATGTGAATCGATGTCGGGAATTTCATCTCATGGCAGAAATGGTTCATTTTCAGAATATTGACTAAATACATTAACAGTATTTGTTTTCAGCAAAGTTTCTTTACATTGGGGAAACAGTTTTCCAAGGTTAGCCAAGGACATTTCTCAGGACAAATTACAGAAATACAGCTTAAGGCCTGTCGTTGTACTAAAATGAGAGGTTATTTTGGGTTAGCAAATTAAATCTATTCAACAACGGTTTCTTGAATTGTGCCCACGAAGTGAAATGACAAAGAACTAGTATGTGTAGCTTTAGGTTTCCATTACAAGAAAAGGACGATAAATTCATGTCAATTGGGCTGAGTAAAAGCAACATTTTTTTCATTTTCTACTTGCAAAAATTACTTGAAATAAAGTATTTGCAATAATCAATCTATGTAGAATAAGTCATATTAATGTTCTCTGGCAATACATTTGTCAAAACTTGTCATAAAAATGAACGAGTGACGTGTTGCTTCCCAAGTTGTGCTTCAAAAATGGAAAAAAAAACTTTTAAGACTTAATGAAACAGCAACCCGTAAGTAGTGCCAAACAAAACCATTCAAAATCCTAACCTAATGATTTGATTTCAGTCATTTAACGTAGACTGAATACATAGTTTATTTTTCTTGGCTCTGTAGTTTTAGAAATAGCAGCCATGATAACATCTGAATGAACTTCGTTTTCCTCTCACGTGAAATTTTACCATGAACAAAAATGTCAATAATAGGCTCTTAAACTAAATCAATTCCGACGTTCTAAAAAAGTTGTGGGGCTGTCTTAGTTGACCGTTTGATGAGCAGGGAGAGCGGCGAATCTCGCTCAAAACAGAAACGATAGATGAGGCCAAAGACGCCACCTAGCGGCATAAAAGGAAAGCTTCTTTTGAGGTTCCTTGTTCGTATGGTAGGTGGCGCTGGCTTATGAAACACGGCATTTTTCCATTCGACTGAGTCCGAGAATAATGTTAAGTTTCTGAAATTCAGAATCTGAGTCTGAGACTAAGTTTAAGTTTCTGAAAATGAAATGGCATTTAGAAGACAGCAAAATACTCTTCTACCAAGGTACCGAGACCATCGAGACTATAAAACTCCCTGGCAAATGGCATTTACGAGTTGTTCCATTCAATTCGTCTCTCAGAGCATTTCCAAGAACTAAAAGATCAGAATCTCGAGTAACACCTAGAGGACCAAACGCAGTCACAAATGCCTTTTCCAAGTCTCCAAAACTTTTTATAAGGTATAGTTTCCCATAGTACGTCCCATTATCCGATTCATTTCTTCTTGTTGATTCTATTCACCAAGTAAGCGTGTTCCACGCGTTCCACCATCTAGTGAGCTCTCTTCGATTGCAGTCTGTGGATCCTGTTTATCTGCCATGGGCAACCAAGCACTTGACTTGAACTTGAAGGGCAGACAATCATCGAAATGTAATTAATTTGGACAGATCCTTGATATTCTTTCTTGGCTTTGGCTTCGATCCTCACACACGTTCCCCAACATTGGATCTTGGCACCCAATGGGAGGCATTCAAACTAGAATTACAACTGGGAGGTGTTTTCAGAGATATCAATCTCATTCCCAACTTTCGTGAGTAGATTGTTCCCACGTTTACCCTAATCGGTCTTGACTTTTCAACTTGGACCAAGTTTTTTTTGCAATTATTCATCAAGACTGACGGGAGGGGCTCATTGGATCTGTCTCTCTGATGATCCCTAAGCTCTTGAATTTAATTCATCACAATATGTCATAAGATGTCAGCTAGATCTTTTTGTTCCAACGACTTTCTTCCCAGAAAGAAGAGTGTCCTCATTTTCACTAATGAGGTCGTGATTCTCTCCTTTTTTTGCGAAATAGAGACCACTGAAGGGTAAAAAACAAGCCTGCAAGGAGGCTGGGTTCGTTGGTTGGTTATTTGGTTGGTGGGGTCTTGGCTTCATTCACCCGGGCAACCATGGTTGCTTTCGTTGCGAATTTGATCTTCACTACAAAAAAGAGCACCTCTTGTGTTTAATCAAGGAATTGTTCCAATCTCTTGTTCTCTCTGCATTGTGCCATATTTGCATGTGCCATAGATGAGTACTTTGGTCCAGATCTCCAAAATGGTTCTTTGTACTCTAAGTTTGACTCCACTTAGTTAAAACGAATCTCGTAATCCTTGATGTCAAGTTATGAAAGGTCGTTTAAAAGATTTAGAGTGTGAAAGAAGTTGAGTGTCCATTTTCAAAGTTGATGAAACACTCAGGGTTATGAAACACAGGATTTGAGTCCATTCATGTTCTTTTTAAACTAAAAATAACGCTTGTTACTTCCACTTTTTGGGAACAAATTTGTTATCTAAGAAAGTGACATTGAAAATTGCCGATTAAAGCAGATTTTACGATATAAAACGCTAAAAATTGTTCTTTTTCTCGATAAGCATGATTTCTTAAAATTCGAGATCCAGTAGTCTTTACAACCTTGAGGACCACAAAAAAGTAGCATATGAACAATTTCTCGTCCCAACTCGACAACCTGTATCGAGCTCTACTGAAGAACTTGAGATGGTCAAAAGAATGGAGGCTCTAATGTTACCCCTGGTTTAGCTGTAAGGTTAGAAAGAAGGGAGGAGAGGGGCTCTAAAGTAGGACCAGAGTCTTACCAGTATCAGGCTTAGCTGAACTGAGCGTCGTCGGATTCACTTGAAACAGATTTTCAAGAGCCACCTTATCCATCCAGCAACTTTATTGCAAATTCCTGGCATTCCTTTCTCCTATGTACTAGAAGCTACCTAGAAGTAGAAAGATAGAACGCGAGATGTTGATGGCAGGACAAACGAGAGGAAGATTAAGCGAGCAAGAAGTAGCCTTCTGACCTGATGTCGAAAGGCTCAAAGGCTCGAAAAAGCTGCTCATGGGATTGTTGAGAAGCGAAATGGCAACGCTAATGTACACTTGTTCGACCCTTTTGCTTGGCTTCCCTCTTTCATTTGGTCGTAGAATTTGGCAGAAATGTATGGGGGAAAGATTGGTCGGACTTCTGTGGCACTGATTAACCCTCCTTCTCGTTCATTCAGCTTTTGGTAATGAAGTCAAGTGCAAAGGGTGCCATCCATCACTTAATCCAGACGGACCTGATTCCCCAGCTTCAAATAGTCAGTCAGTCGTCGTCGTCGTCGTGGGCTTCATCAGATGGTCGTTCGTTCAATGCTCGACATGGTTTCTCCAGTCTTGAGCTCGTCTCAAAGGTTGTAACATCGCTATGGAAGCCTCGAAGAATAGGCCAGTTGGACAAAGGTTGATGGCGGGTATCGCGATAGAGCGCTGTAATCATGACCTCCCTCCCTATGGTATGACTGCCATTAGAGAGAACCACGAACTAAACTACTTCAGTGAGTGATAGACAGAGACCATTTCGGAGATGGGAGTCGGGGATAAAAGGCTTGGAATTTGCACATGGAACAGATTGTGGACGTGGGGGTTCCCTCTCACGACCAAAAGCGACTCGTTGTGGGCTTCCTTCATGAGGTCTGACAAGTCGGAGTAAATTTGGGCTTCCATCGATCTCGTGAAACCAATGACGTCACCCTAACCGAAACCCAAAGCATGGGATTGGATATGGAGCAAAACCTCCAGGTAACAATCCATCGTTCAAGAGGAACACTGGTCCAAGGTCAATCATGGACCAATAGTATTGAGATGGTGATGGAACAGGCCAAGTTAATATCTTGGGTACTAGGTAATCACCGCAAGATGTTAGGAAGGTTTCCTAGAGTTTATATATTAGAAACTTGGATGGAGGAGAGGAGAGTGATTAAATGGCCCATCTCATCCGAGTTGTCAGGTCCATGGAGAGGTAAACTCCTCTTGAGAGATCAGAGGATCAAATTCCACGATTGAGTGGATCAGACAGGACGGCAGAGGAACAACAGGAACGAATTCGAAAGCCCTCGAGCTGGTTTGAGACCCGTGGAGGGAGACTGAGGAAGAGAGAGCGAGGTATTAGGCGAGGCCAGGATCATTAAATTAAAGCCGCCTCAATCAGAGTGCTCTTGAGTGGCCTCTAATTGGGATCGCCGATCAATGACACTACTAAAGTATCAATTTCAAGTATTTCCACGTGAGCCTCCAATTGATCACCTTGATTCCTCTTTATCGTCGGGGAAGTTTTGAGTGAGTGAGTTGGTCCATCAAAGAAAACTTCAAAAAGGGACAGAAAACCAGGGGAAAAAAGCTCCCTCAAAAGAAGCTCAAAGGCATCCATCCAAGTGCCAACAATGGGTCTTGTCGAAGTTCCTTGAAATGAATTTGACAAAAGGACGCAGAAACCTAATGTGGCTTTTGGGCGATTTCAAAAGATCCGCCTAAGACACTCACTGACTCACTCACTGACTCACTCGCTCCCTTTGCCTGTGAATAGATGGAGGTATGGCTGAAACATACGCACACAACTCGGCTTCTTCATCCCAGCAGGCCATGAAAATTCGTGTTTGGTAACGACGATGCATCTTTGCTTTACACAGCAATGCGTTGAGGAGGTGTGTTCCATATCCGAGGCCTGAATCACGTTTTAATTCATTCTCACACTTCAAAGGAACCTCCTTTTGAGAGCCCCCCTCTTTCTCTCTCTGTAAATCAGGATCCAATGCGAGCAAAGGAGGAGAAAAAGATTTCCAAAGATATTTAACTTGAATGGAACATCTTTTCTTCCCATCTGTAGAGTTCTTTTTTGTATCCTCTTCTTGGTTCCACACAAACCTACTCTGAACGGACAGATATAATCCTGAATACAACTATTCCTTTGTGCTTATCCCATTTTTGAACCTTCATGTGCCTGATTCTTCTGGTACTTCCATGTTTCTGGAAGAAGACTTGGAAAGATTTCAAGACAACTTGGGATGGTTGAAAAAAGATTACCAGTTGGTGGATTATGTTATCCGTTTATCAAAGGTCGGGCAAGGAATTGGATACACACAGATTGAACCCTACAGAGAAGGAAGTTTGAACGATTAATTGATTTTGAATGGGACTAATTCCTCATTTTGAATAAACCTATGATGTTCAAAGGATTTCAAATACTCATCTATACCATATTGAGAAGATAAGAATCTCGTTGCAGCTCTTTAATCTCAATTTGTTCCATGTAGAGGTGAACTCGTTTCTTTGTCTCCTCCATTTCATTAACCATGGTTTTTTTCTCATTTAGAAAAGTGTGGATGGTCTGTAGATGAGCTTCGTCACTTTTCTCTCGTCTGCCTACCTTTTCAGAGAACTAATTTTTGGCGATAATTTATTCATTAGGCACGTCACGGTTTGTCATTCTGAAAATGACAGTGTTTGGCAGGTTTTTTTTCTTGTCTTGGTGGTGTCATCAACCGAAATCTAATTATCCGTTCGCTTTTCTCGTGTTCCACTCGCGTTGCTGTTGTTCCTCCGTTCGTTCCTTCGTTCGTCCGTTCCTCCGTTCCACGGAAAGTCAAATGGAACATGGAATTAACATGCAGATTGGATATGGGACTCGGTTCCATTCATGGCCATGGAACACCACATCATCATTATCATTCTCACGATGATGGAACGCTCGGCAACAAGTAAACAGGGTCCAAAAGACAAACCAACGAATGAAATATGAAATCAGAAAGCGTTCTCGTGATCGGTTCCAAACGAAATTGTGCATCTTGACAGAGATCTTGTGGAACCCCATTTTTATGTTATCATAACAGACATTCGTGGTGCATAGGAATTCAATGAATGGTAATCTGTGCTCAACATTGCATAATTAATAAATGCACCTTGGTACGAACAACCATAAATAACAAACCCCTTAGTAGTGTTTGTAGCTCCTGAGAACACGAACAAACACTACGGAAAAGAGTACAAGGTAGCTGGAACAGTCTAGTATCATTGACATGGGAACTGGCACACAGTCAGTCCTTCCTCAATCATGTGTCTTTTTCTGGGAATATTGTCCCATAAAATGCGTCTTGACCCGATGGTTTTCGGCCCTTTATTTTGCCCTTTTCACTTTTGCAGATTGTCTTTAAGTCTTAAAACATGGAACCAATCTCGCTCTCGTTGTTACTGATTACTTTCTTACTTTCTTTCTTTCATCGTCAAGTTAATCCGTACCAAATTCAGATTTTGAATCAGGGAGATAGATGTCTTTTAGAATTTAGCTTTAATCCTAATGTATGATGCTGCTGATGATGATGTTGAAGATGATCATTCTGCTATTCGAATACACTGTTGGAACAAGAAAAAAGTCTCAGGTCCCTTGAGGCGGGTTTAAAAATTGGGCGGATTTTGCTTCAAAGTTATCCAGTCTGTTAATACGACTGAAGAGAGAGAGAAAGAAAAACTTTGTTGATTTCATTTTCAGGCTTGAGTGAGCAAAAATATCAAAACTCATTCAGCACGAGAAAGAGAGAGAATTTGGCAAATCCTCGCTCAAAGAGATTTTCAAGAACCAGTCAAACTCCTGCCTGCCTTGTTCCGTGTTCCTTGGGTGCCTCAAAGGAAATCTCATTTGCTCTGTTGCACCGTAAATGAGAAAAGAAAGGGCCATTTTTCCAAGGTAGTTAGTTTCCTCAAAACCAAGCTACAGCTAATGACGATACAGAGTAAATGTATGAAGTGTGTTCAATGGGCACACAAACAACTTTGGAACATTGAAGCCTTTGTTGACAAGCTTTAATCACACACACATATTACTATGAACTTGAATGTGGGTAGAAAAGCATTTTTGGCAAGCAACAGCAACAACAATTTCCAGCCTTTTCCACAAAACTAAGGATCCGTGATGTAACTTGCGTAATGATGCTCACTGATCATATTTGGCAAATTTTGAATACTTTCACACGCACACTTTCACTGGAGTATAGCACTCCATACCTTAGGAATTTTTGAATCACTTTGGAACGAGTCTAACCATATTTGGAAAAGTTCCATGAAAAAACAGAGAGATGCTTTCTTTTTGACCAATGCAGACAATATTTGCTCCTCTTTCCATTTCTTCCAAGTAATCATGTTGCCAATCATCGTTATCTTTTTTGTATCGAAAATGTTTTGTTTCAAATTAGAGCTCAAAAGAAAATCTATCTTCAGAGAGGAACCCAGCCATGAATGAAACAATACAATAAATCGAAATGAACAACAATTGACGAGTTCCTTTGAAGTCCCAGTTTTTTCAGAAGCAATTTGGAGAAAAGCAGCCTTTGATTGGGACTATTCTACTCCACTTTTTGCCAAAAAAAGTATCGATGATCGCAACCTCAATTTGGACCAAATCGACTAATAGGTTTTCCAATTGGAGCTTTCGAAAAGAGGAGCTAGACTTTCAAAAATGTAATCCACTACGAAAGTGTTGAGCAAATTGAAATGTGACCAGGGCAAAGTGAGTGGTGTTCCACTTGTGGGGCATGACATGGACCAACCATTCAAAAGGATCCAAGAGCACTCGGCCAACGTCGCCGGGACAAGAATAATTTCCCCGGGGATCAACTACCAACACTGATCGTATTTCAGTTGTTTTCACTCGTCCAAACTCGAAAAAACACAAATCGAAAGGGCCCTCTTTCGAAATCATTTCACAAAAAGATAAGCTCTCCTATCACACCGTCTGATCATGAATTGATCAGAGGGGAACTTTTGAGTTGAGAGATTAAATGGCATCTGCTCTGGCATCAAGCTAAACCATCCCAAGGTCCTTTTCAAATATTCATATCGGTACGATGCCAGTCAAATGGGATAAAGAGGTCCTGAAAAGTGGGTTAAATCAAGCCACGAAGGTTGTTCTGGCTATTGGTGAATGGATCGAGTCCACGGTCCATCTCCCTTGTGGTCTCGTTTGACCTGATGGCATCGAGCAAGCATGACGCCTTTTGGGACCGTTTTCAATCCCAAAGAGTCCGTTTGCTAGGATCCTACGTTGAATGGCGAGATCCAGATGAATGAGAAATGAATGTCACGGCATCATGATGCATTTGAAGCTTTCCACTCCTTGAATCCTCTCCTCCATCCGGGGATCATTTGAGGGGGCTTCGCGTGTAATCTGATCTCCTCCAAAGCAATCTGGAATTGAATTTTTGAAACTGGAACGCTGCTCGCCGTGACTCATTCGAAAAATGGAGAACCAGTGGTGGTGCCATGACAATGAGGATTTGCTTCATATTAAAAGGGGAACAAATTCCAAGTCCCCCCCCCCCTTTGCCCATGGCAAAATTCAATAACTAACCTCGAACTACCTGAATGAAATCCCCCTTCTACTTCCAAATACTCTCTCTCTCCTCGTCAAGTTAGTCTATATTTGCCTTCAATAAGGGAAGGCTCTTCTCGTTGGATTGTCTTTCTCTCGCTATTCGGACTTCTACCATTTTCGATAGTATGTATTGCAGTAGCGAGGATGGTATGAACGGTACAGTACTGAAGAGTCAGTAGAAACTCCTCGTTCCAAGTCTGTCTTTGATTCATTCAGCTGATGACGGGCACGTTCTGACATTTGTTTCCAAAACCTAGGCTTATTCCCCGAGATCCTAACTGTCGGCGCACTCCAACGGTTATTGGTAAAGGCGCTCTTTTGTCTCTTGAAATTGAAATTGACAGTAATGAACTTTTTTCTTCTTGGGAAGGGGACCATTGTGTCAGCCAATGCCATGGAATCAGACAAGCGAACGACAAGTGGTATTAGGTTGTCGGGTTTGCTTTCTTCCCTCTGGCTCTTGGACGGATAAACTTAAAAGCAATCCAGGATGGTAGCAGGCCTTGGACTTGGCTCATGGACAAATGCATGAAGGTATCTTGAGAGGTGGATAATGATTTTTTCTTCTTCTTCTCCGTCTTCGAAGTGTCACTGGATACATTCGTGTATGTACATTATGCTATGTGCAATCCTCTCGTGCGTTTGGGGCTGAGCCATGGTCGTCAGACAGAGCAAGAGAGTAGGAGCAAGAGAAGGAGATCTACAGAACATCATCGAGGATGTGTCGTGTAGTGTGCCGAGTCCATGCCTGGATGGCCTTTTTGGCCTCGCTTGTCATGCAACAGGCCTTTCTTTCGTTCCACCAATGAGCGAGCTCAAGAGCAGAGAGGCTCCGCCAATCAGGGCAAAGTCGTTCGTGGCGAGTGATCGGGCCTTCGAGCGAGGCGCGGCCGACCAGCTGGAGTGAAAGAGAAACGGCGAATGGCGAGGGGAACGACGGTTGAATGCTCCTCGCTCGCCTCTGCTTCCCGCGAGTGGAACGTCAAAGTCGAGGGAAAATTTGAGGCCGTCGGGAACATTTCCAGCCCAAGAGCTTGATCATTGGGAGATTTGGATCTCTCTACGTGTGTTTTCCTCTAACTGTTTTTAGTTCTTTGCTGTTATCACAACTTGTGGTTGTTGTTCTATTGTCTCCTACTCCTCCTCCTCCTCATCGTCCTCTTCTTAATTGTCAATGTCCAATTCTGAACAGTGTTTGAAAAATTGGCAGTGTCAACTCCGTTTAGCTACAGCACCAGCGCTTAAGCTACTCTTCTCGACGTTCTAAAGACAAAAACATTCTCCTCATACTACGGCAACTAGATTGATTGAGCATCAGCTTGTGGCTCTAGTCAACCATACAACATCACTACCTTCATCATTCGATCTTCGTTGTTCCATTGATTGGTCTTTGTCGCAACCTTGATGTCACCGAAACTTTAATGTTAGTTCATGGAAACAGACCGCCCACCAAACGACCATCAATGTTCAAATCAGTTCAACTGAATCTAATGTGAACCACGAACTGTAGTACTTTCCCATACGTCTTCAAAGCCTAAGTTCAGCAACATCTCGAATTCCTTGGAGTCATGAGTGTGTAAGTATGATTCAAATTTTAAAAGAGCTCCAATATTGTTCCTAGAACGCATTGAGATTGAGGGTGAAAGTAAATCTCATGATGAAGAACAAGAACTCCCCAATAGAAGGGACAAATTCATTCAATGTGGAAGGGGGACTTTATTCCAACAAGAGGGGAATGATTGAAAAAAAGACAGGATTTTTTCCTTTCCCTTTCCCTGTCTCTTTCTCGTCAAAACGAAAACGAATGATGCAGCTGCAACTTTGAATCACTTCAAAACAGCCGTGTTCGTACTTTTCCGAAGTGGTTCGTTCTACCCTAATTCCCAACAAGAAGCACATACAATACATCTTGGTGATGGAAAAAAGAACGCCATTCTGACCCCGTCTTATCATAAAATATGCATTCGATTGTTTGCTCCAAGTTCGTTGGTGCTGCTGCCTTCTGGTTCCAACTTTGTCCCACTTACTCGCACCGTCCCCTGAGCACAAAGTTCATCACTGATTTCACATCCCCAGTCGAAGTAGTCGAGTATAATGATGATGCGATTATACGCTACCATGAATACGCCCTCTCAACCATCTTGCCATGGATTGGTTGGGTGGTTTTTCAGTCTCTTGTTGTTTTTGGGAACCACTCCAAACATTCATGCTCCTGCTTGGAAATCCGCTCTCATGGAATCTTCATTTGAACCTACTACGTACGTTCCAGTATTTTTATCAGAACAAAATTCGTCTTCAACCGTTCTTTGCCCTCATGGAAATGGTAATATCCTTGGAAACAGTTGCAGGTGGGTGGTTCATTGTTCAGTAAATCTGGTTGGATTGTCCCCCTGAACTTTGTTTTTGCCTCCAATCCCCTCCGCAGCCAGTCAACACGCAAGAGAGCTCAATACGTGTTCAAAACGCATCATTCTCCTTATGTAGTGGTACGAGCTAGTATTCATGCTGATGATGCTGATCTTGTTCCTCTACCGGGTTGATACTCCTGCTATGCTAAAGTTCGAACAGACGTACATTACAAGAGTGAGTAGTGGACTTAGGGTGTGTTTTTAGAGGGACGACCAAGAGGACGAGGTAGTACGCGCGTGACATGTAATCTGATCATGACTCTTTCCAATGGGAAAGCAGCTTGTGAAGCAGCTCGGCTCAATAAGGATGTGATAGTGATGTTCTTCTTGCTCTCGTTCGTCTTGAACATGTCGTACAATAGTAGACAGGACATCATCGAGGATTCCAGATTCGAGAGACAGTGAGGGAAAATGTGTAATTGGAAATGTCTTGACGGACACAACGAGGAATGGTCCGTAAGAAAGGCGGAGAATAAATTCGATCCATGTGCGTCTGGGCCCGATTGCGATGCGATATGTCTTTTGATGCTCTGAAATTGTGAATCATTCATCTGTTGAGCAAGGGGGGAGACTTGCATTTATTTTCGGGGTCAAAAGCACTTTGGGTGTAAAATTTCGATTGGGTTTGCCTGATCAGACAAGGGAAGCAAAGCCCAGGGAAAAAGAAGCGAATCTTCTGGATACAAACAAGACTTGACTTCGCCTCTCCAAACAATTATATGGAGATAAACACTTGAACGAACGGCGTCGATCGCTTTCAATGCTCCACACAAGCTCGTCTCCTTTTTCCCCTATCAAGCTCGTCTTGCCAAAGATACCTACGCCAAATAAACAGATAGTTGCATATCCACCGGCAACATTATCTAGCTTTTTCCCCCAACAGGGTTGCCAAAGTGTGTCCGAGACTTCCAATGTCTACATTGGGCACACAACTAACCCTCTTATCTCCACCAAGATTTGGTGGGTGTTCTGATTAGCGGGGAATCGTCGCTTATCTGGATCTGGGATTTCGGAATTGTCTCACTTTAAAGCCATCTAGTTTGAGCTTTGAACCTGAGACTGGACTCGGGACAACTCTGAGGGATATTTTGCATCCCAGCATTTCTAAATGCATCGAATAAGGCTTACCTCAGCCTCATGAATGGCTGGAGGGGAGTTTGTGAGCTTCCGCATCCCCTTCTTTCAAAATGAAAGAGCAAAGTGGTCAACATGAAAATTCAAAGCCATCCCGTCCACAAAAATGGTGGTGGCATGAACCTGTTCTAGCGGGGAAAATGAATGTTTCGGTTTGAGTTAGACCTCTAGACTCAATGGACTTCAAACGGTTATGCTCTCCAATGCAAACTTTTCGTTATTGGGTTTTCTTATGAGCGATATTCTGGGGCTTGAATCTCCTGTCTCAGATGTAATGATAGTAAAACGACTGGGTAGATCCTTGGAACGAAACAATCTAAACAGAGGTCTGTCTTCATAACTCTAGGGTATGGGCTGAGATTCATGCCATGAAAATCCCCCTCAAGCAAATAAGCCATTGGTTTCCACGTGGCTTTCAAAATTTCCAGCCTTTATGAGAATTTATTGGTTCCCTCCTGGGGTCAGAATGGCTGTTTAAATTGGAAATGATCTTGGGGAGTTTTAATTAAATTGACTTCAGACCTTCAAATAGTGGCATGATGAAAAAAGAATCGCTCGGGCGTACTTCCTATGTTTCCCTTTCATGCGTGAATTCGTGATGAACAAAGACAAAAAAGATTTCAATTTTAATTTGACGTCTGTTTGAAGAACACGAGAAGAGAGATCCTATTGACTCAGGACTTCTGTGCTTCTTCCCATGTTCGTTTTTTCCATCTTGTTCCCGTAAGAAAAACACACTCACCTTGGTTGGTTTTATTTCGCCTTTCCCCTCCAAAAAATCTTGATCCCTCGCCAAAGTCCCCGTCCATCATGGAACCGAGGAACTCTTAATCGCTCATCTGTGCCATAGAAGCAAGGGTAGGGCGGGTGGTGCACGTACAGTATGTGTGTATACCATACGTATGGACGTACGAATTGGGTGGTCTAGCCAGCCAAACCTTGTGAGACTCGCTTCTGAAGTTTTCTTCTCGGAGTCTTAGTCCTGGTTCTGAGTTTGCCCACGCTTGGAGGAGATGAACAGAAATTGGCACAAAATGAAAGTTGGAACAATCCCATTGGGTTGAACGAGGCAGGCAAACATCGGGAATTATTGACATTGATAGCTTTTTGGAAGCTTTTGACATGAAGAGCCATCTTCAAAACCATTTTCGACGAAGATGAGTGCCTGCCAAGAACATCAGGTGGAACAAAAACAAGCCACAAACATGTGTTCCCAATTTTCGAGGCTGCAGTCAAAAACGATAGGTGAAATCATTAGTTGACTGGTTTGGCTCATTCACATTGCATGATCATCCTAAGAGCATCACCATCTCTTGAGTTCGTGCTTGAAAAGACCTCGACGAGAGATGTTAAATATTTTGTACAACCACTTCCACTTAGAGAAGTACGGATGGTACATACGGATGTGGCAGGTGGGTAGGTGTTGGATCGAGATTGCCAGATGGCGAGGTAACTCGTCTATTTGGCTCATATATCTTCCCATGAATGTGCCATGGAGTAAAAGAAGTGGTTGTGAGTGAGTCAGGCTCATCTCAAATGGCGGGAAAGTGTTGGGAAGCTCCAAATTGATATAAATAATGCAGCCTAAGAACTTCTTTGAATTCTCCCAATCGACGATGACTTCAAGGCTTTTTCCAGCCTGAGTCGACTTTTAGACTTCTACCAGGAACCAAACCAACAACAAAAAAACCTCTGGCATCAAATTGAAGATGAGGGCGGAAAAAAAGTTGAGAGGCATCATGCAAACTTTGCCGAAGCCTCGGGAACAACGGCGCCACTTTTTGTTCCCTGTGTTCCCTCTTTTGATCGTGTCTTTATCTGGAGATCATGATCACCATCATCATGAGATTTCCTTTTCTCTAACCTAGAGCATCTGGTACTCAAGGAGCTAGAGAAGCAAATAAAGTTTTTGTTCTCTTCTAAATCACGAATTCCCACTTTGTTGCGGCCACCAACCAACCAAACCCGAGCAACCCAACTCGATGGCAAAAAAACAAAAATCTCACCTCGCTTTCTCCCGAGGTAGCAATATGTACCACACGAAAGAAGGGGAATCTAGGGAAGAAGGATCTCTTAGGTCATTAAATATGAATGGTGGTATTTATCATGCCATTTAGAGAGCATGAATACTTAATTTGATCTTTAGTCAAACTTCTCCCCGGGCGGAGGTCTCTTGTGCTCGATGGTAGACGAAAAGAAAGAAGGAGAGGAAAAAATGGTATGAAACATTGGAACGAAAAGTTCAACTTGTCATGATCAGGTGGAGTTTTGGGATAAAATGTCAACCGAAACAATCGCGATCCCAAACACATCTCGAGTCAAACTGTTCCTCAAAACGTTGGATTCACATTCACTGCCTCTACGTACTGTACAAACGTACTACATCACCGAGAATGAAGGCTGCCTGCCCTTCTTTCATGTGCTTAAAAACCGAGAGGAGCAGGCATACGACGACAAAATCCACGTAGCACTCACAGCAGTCAGACGGGCAGAGGAGGAACCAGTAGCATCTGGTTGGTTGCCCTGGTTCCCATCATTTTTTGGCCTTTGCTCAGCATTGGTCGCTGGCCTCTAAGGCCCTCCTTTTCATGGCCTTGCATGTCATGCTTCCAGCCTTTTCTTCTTTGGGTCCTCCTCGCCTTCTTTGTGCTTCTACGTTTCCGTTGGTGAGGGTCCAAGAGCTTTCCACTATACTGACTTCCAAAGTCCCATTGAGAACTACCACGAGGAACAGGGGAACGGCTAGAGCTCACTCACTTCCACTACAACTACTACTACTACTACTTCTCTTCTCTTGGTTTGGCCCTCTAGGCAGAATTTCTAGCTCAAAGGAACACGAGGCTTTAGGTCTGGGAAGTGCCGATGGGAAACTCGAAGGCCATCCCAAATTTGAAGATGGGTGCCGCCTTTAACGCAACACTGCTGTCCAATATGTAATAATTCTTACAAGTAAACCATCATGATACTTTTCTTTTTAAGGACCTAAATTCTCTTCTAGGCCACCTGTAATAATGAAGAGACTGACGAGAGGAATTGACTCAAGCCAGTAATAAACGCTCTTGGGTTGGCTCTTTCTCCAATCAATTTGACTTAAATGCTATTTAATCGTCACTGCCCAACATATCCCATTACAGATGAGACTCTGGCCCTTCGGTAGCTTTGACTCAATAGGGTTAAAGGTGTCTGTCTTTAGCAGCAGTATTCTCCAATTGGTTATGTGCTTCATTCATGCAGAGTTAGCTCCCCTCCTCAATATTCAGCCTCAGTTTCCTTCCGCCTCCTTCACATTGTCACCCTTAACAGACTTCCTCGAACGGCGTAAATACAATTAATCTCCTCACACAAGCCCACAATACTACAAGGCGCAAGATGGTCGGTCCCTGGCCTCTTTGAGGGCAGCAATTATTGAATAACACTCACTTGGAGTCATTGTCATGGAGTGGTCGTCAACCATTTCTCAGTGGTCCCCACCACCATGATCCGACTAGTCTTAGTTACTGGAAGAGTTAGTTATCAGGGTGGCCGTAAAGTGTTCGCCAACCGTGACTAACCAGATTTTCATTTTCCAGCTCCCCTTTTTGCTTTCTCCTCTCCCTTCTCCTCGTGGGATTTGCCTCAATAAATTTTGCACTCATTTCCCTCTTTTTACACCCCATCTTTCATCCCCATTCCATTCACCCTCCAAGATCCTAAGCCAAGATGACATGGCAGCTTATGCAACAGAGTGTGAAACAAGGGGAAATATTCATAATTTCTTTATTTCGTTGTCGTAAAAATTACACTTGGCGCGAGTTGGAGGAGCAAGAATGGTACTGGATGAAAACAGTTTCAAGAAACGCTCGAGGGGGACGAACTTTTGACAACTTGCCCAGACATTATGTAGCACTGAGGCATAAACTGATTTTAGAATGAAATTTCGAAATTTTCTGCCTGCTTTTCACCCCGAAAGTATGTCCCCCCAAAATGAGAGGTGTTTTGTTCCATCCGATGTCAGGGTGGCCAAAGACGAGCTCGGATTGCATGACGCGCTGTTAATCGAGCGTTACCCCATTCTCTAAGCCATTCAGCTTGGAAGTTTATGAACACTTCATTATGATGGGGCCATTGCTAGTCGCGAGATGTGATCTGGATTAATGAAAAGAGCAATATTAATATGTTTCTTTTTTCTCCCATCTCTTTTTCTAGATGACCCGTCCTCTCCAAGTGAAACCAGCAGATAACGAGAATCGTGGAGGTAAGAGACAAAAGCCAGTTCAGTTTTAGTAGTATGTCGACCGATCCCAACGGAGATGAGAGCCTTGGTAGAGAGGAGAAAGTTGCTCTGTGGGAAATTTCTGTCTGGTTGGCCCAATCTAGGAATAATTGCTTTAATCCGCTTACAACGAGAATGAAAGCATGCACAAATTGAAAGAGAAAAGACGATGAAGGCTCACTGGGAGTCTGGCAGGCAAGCAAGCAGGCTCTTCTTGGCCCGCTTGCTTCCGCTCAATGCTCACCTTCTTCTTCTTCTTATCCTGCTGCCTGACTGCCCTCGCTTTCGGGGTACAGATGATGAGGATGCTGGATTAACCGGGTGTATCAAGATAGCGTGACCCTGTCCATGAACCAAATATCCTCGGAAACTTTGACGCAGTTGTCTCGGCCACAAGTTATAGTACTGTACACTGACCAAGGTTGCTTTATAAACTTTTCATGTGAGGACGAATGATGCATTGACCTTTAGGCTCGGTTGGAAATGCAAATTGCGCCGTGTTTGGAGCGTGATCGGAGATTTCCATTGTGGTGAAGGTCTCTGGTGATAAAAATAGCCACCCTGTTGGACTTGGATCTCGCCATTCTTTGGTAACAAGAGCAACTACAACATCAAGTAGTATCCTCTCTCATTCGTATACTCCTCATAAGTTAGAACAACTGCCTCTTCTTTTATTACTATTACGAGGATCCCTAGCATGGCTAGCAGTGCATCGAAGAATAATAATATTCCCCGACTTACTTTGATCGGCTTAAGGATGCCTGAATGATTTTTCCATCAAGTTGAGCATATAAGCATACACAATTGCAAACTGGCATGGTGGCACGACGGCTGGTGGCCAACTTGCCCGTGGACAGAGGCTCTCCGTTCTCCTCTTCAGACTGTAGTACATATACATACGTACCTAGAACTGTAATACGAGTGAACTGGATGGCGCTCCCCTTAAAACAAAAGCAACTCCATCTCCTCCCTCCTCCATCCAAGGTGGTCCTCAGAGGTCCACGTCACTTACATCCTCGAGAAGCCTAGTGTCTACTGATTTGGAACTGAAAGGAAGAAAAACCAACATTATTTCTCCTTCCCATGGCCATCCATAGCCCCTTCATTCGTGGCTCCTCCTGTTCCTGTGGTCAATGGCGGCGCCCACAGATTGTAGGAAGGGCATTGATTGAGTTATTGCTGATCATGCAACTGAAATCTCGGATCTCAACTGACATCTCTCGGACATTCAGCTAGCCAGGTTCAAGTAATATCTAGGATAACTCGGCCCCACTAAACCAAATTGTATGGTATGTATGTAGTACGTATATGGGTGCGTAGGAGTGGAGAGGGTGTAGTACTCACTCTCTCTCTCTGTGTCTCTCTCGCCTGCTTTGTGGGTCTTGGGATTGGATCTGTGCTGATTCAGCCATCTCCTAATAGCATGTCTACGAGTTTCACCTACTATTGGGATGGGATCTGGGATCCCTCCTCCTTCGACTCTTCTCATATCTGGACATTCATTCCATCATCAGAACGCATTACAGACATGAAATGGAAAACGAAAATGCCACTGTTCCTCTTCTGCTCGGTCTCATCTGTCAGGATTGAACTTTAAGGTTTATCTGGTGGCATGACTTGGGGAGTTTCCTTGGAACCTTTCTGGAACAGATGCTTAGGTACCAAAATATTACTAATGTTACTAGCTCTCAGTCTACCTCCTCCTTCTTTGATGCAAATGCTTAATGATCTTGCGTTAATCTCGTGTATTTGATATCATAATCAACCGTTTTCAAAGCATTAATTAGAAATCATTTGCATATTTCTCCCCAATATCTTGAACCCGGCTTATCTCTCATGTCCCCCAAAGTTCATCTGGGAAAAAGTGCACATGTTTTGTAACAAGTTTGCGCTCCTCCTCCTCTCAAAACAGTGCAAGATCCTTCACGATCTAATTCATTTGCTCCTTCGCCATTTCCTCTGAAATTGAAAGCCAAGGAAAACGCGTCTTTCCAAGTTCAAATTTGGAACCAGTGTACTAGTTGGTGGTTCGGGTCGATTTCTTGGCTTTGTGTACCACATGCTTTCGTACCTTTGGAGTTCGTTTGTTATAATTGCACTACTATCAGACCTTTGTTGTGGTTCCTCAATGAAACGTAGAGTGTCGTTGGTGGTGAACGACCGACATTCTAGAAGCTTGTTTGCTCAACTCACATGCACTTAAAGTGAGTAGTACCTGGCTCTTATTCGTAATTCATGCCGAATCGGGGTGACGCCTAATTTCACCCGATAAGTTCTGGCTCTTCATGGAACTCGTCGTGTCCCAGTGAATTATTGAGCTCACGGGATAAGAAAGAGACTAGACATTGGAACTACTTTTGTCGTCCCCCCCAAAACGCGATCTAATTTGATCATTCACATAGTGTTGTTGGCACACTCATCATCGCTTGAAGGAAAGGGCTTCTTTTCCCCGTAGAATTTCGCATTAGCTTGGCCGTTGTTCTCGTTTTGTGCGGAAACTCGGATGAGTCGGGCTCGCTTTCCCATTAGTTCTGAGGCAATATTTGTCGAGCCATTGACTAACACAAGGCAACAGGAGCCAATGTTTGGATTATGTTCGACTAGTTACCAGCTCCAAAGACACCCTACTATTCCACTCCATTGAGCTTGTGAGCTCTAATTTTGAACCTGAATGACTTCCAACTTCAAGCGCAAGCAACGAACGAGCTCCTACTTTCGTCGAGTAGCTTCATTTTAGAAACTGAAACGCAACTTTTGCCTCTTGGCCTCCTGATGTCTCAGATTCCGAAACAAATCTTGAAAGTACGGCCCTTGTTGGTGGAGGAAATGAAATGAAGTCATTTAGATCCCCGTTCTGCTCGGCGAGCCCCCCGAAGTTCACATTTGTTTCTCGGTGTTGGAACATGTGAGAAGATGTTGTTGGTCCATGGTCCATAACAGCCTGACTGCTTTGTACGTGTGTTCTCCCTTTTTCCCTCCCTCTTTCCTCTTTGGTGCGAATCCTGTTGCTGCTTTTTCCTGAAGACACCCGAAAAAACAGGCGAGGAACGGCCTGCAATCTACTTGGAAATATACGTAATGACCCATGAATTGTTATTGGATGTAAACTGGGTGAAAAGTGAAAGGGAGACTTGGCAAGACCGAGAAAACAAGACCAACAATGAAGAGAGGCGACTGGAAGCACAAAAGAGAGAAAGAGAGGGTTTCTGCCTCTTCCCTTTTTCTAGCACGAGGAGAAGGGATCGTTTCATTTGGAAATCGTGATCTTGGCGGAATAAGATAAACAGTTTTGGATTTAGTTTATCTTGGCCAAGCGTTTAGTCCAAGTTTCTGGCTTCTTGGCCTCTTCGTGTTCCTCTTTCCCTGAGTAAATTAAACAGTTCAAAGGTGAAATTATTCGGCAATTTTATTTCGTCCTGGGAAGAGGAGAAGCTAAAGAAGGAGACTATTACTATTTGTCATTCCTCATTACACTACATACATACACCTTGTACATGGAGTAATCATGTCATTAAATTCATAGCCTCATAATTGGATCCACACGAGAGGAACGGTTAGAAATTAGAGCATGGTAACAGAGTGGTCCCATCTCGACGGGTCCCTGGGCTTTTTTCTGTTCTTTGGTCTCCCCTCATTGACACATATGGAACGTTTCTCAGACACATTACAGAATGTTCCTTGACTTTTGGGGCTCCAAGTGCCAATTCCCTAGAGTTTGTGTTCCAGGCACACAAAAAACATGGAGGGGAAGTGGCTCATTAGGTGTATTTCCACATTTCCGTAAGAGAAGTATTCAAAATTCATAAGTTATTCCTGATGGGAAAAACTTGCTCCACGCGGTTGCATGTTCCAGACACGCCCATCCATGAATTTCAAATGATATGCAATGAAAGTAACTAGGCCCTGCCATGCAAGTATAACCTCCATCAATGTTTGTGTGTAAAAACACGGGTCACGGAGAAATGAGCCAAGAACCATGGTTCGCTTTGGTCTGTTTGACTGACTGACTGACTGTGTATGTGTGTGTCCCATATGACGGCTGAGAGCTTGGAACCGTTGAACATCAAAAACTTTGGTAAAGCCCCATTTTCGACCTTCTTTTTTCTCAGATCAGTTGGAACAAAATTTGACAGGAAAGAATCTCCCCCGAGATGAGCCGAACATGGCACATGGATCCATTTTTTTCCCTCCAGCCTTTGGACTCGCACAATCCCCTACTAATGTATGTGGGGCTCGCTAATGAAACATGGACAAATTAGGATGGTAAAAAGTGTAGCAAAGTTTTTCCTCGACGACTTCTTCGCCTGGTTCCAACTAAACTCCATCCGCCCCCATGATGTGTTCCATTCAACTGAAGTGGAAGGCGCAAAAGAAGATGAGGAAGAAGAGCTCATTCTCAGATTTTTTGCCACTTGATTGCCTGGGTGACTGGTTGCTTCATGGCTTCAGTCACTCCCCCACTCACCAAATCAGTTCGAAGTACAGAGCATCCTAGTGTGAGGAGCAGACAAGGGAAAAAAGCCAAGAGGACTCTTCTGATTTGGGTTCCTCTCTTGGAAGGAAAAATCAGCAAGTTCTCGCCTTCATCGATGTGCGTACGAGTGAAGGTTCGCTCCACCGTCCTTTGGAAAAGATTAATAGGACCAGGAAGGAAGTCTGACGGTGAATTATTTTTTCAAAACTTTTCCTCCCTCTCTCTCTCTTTCTTCTATTCAAGAAACTTCCAATCGGAAAGAAAGAGACTAAGCTTATCTGTAGGAGCGAGTTCTTGCCCGGACGCGATAGAGCGAAGAGCCAAAGTACGTTGAGACGGATCAGGGGAATATGATCAAGACGTGTGTTCTTCAAACCACTTCAATATTGACCATTTCAAATGGCAATGATCCTCGCCGTGCTCTTGGGTGACCCTCCGGAAAAGCTCAAAAGTTGGATGCACTTTCTCTTTGTCAACAGTTTTATGTGCCATTAGTATTCCGCACGAGTTCCCTCACTCAATTGTCCAGGGTCAGGGAGCAAAAACGAGGGAGGGAGCACAAGAGAAGACGGAACAATCCAGTCAACCCTCAACAAGCCGTGGCAATATGCCGAGCATCTCAAATGGGGGTCGAAGCGATAAAACCCGGTTCTCGTACTTTGCCCCAAAGGCCCCTGTTTTCTTGGCAAACGAGTACATCAATCGATGGATCAATTTTTGTGACAGAGGGACCAAATGTCTCGTCCGATGAAGCTTTGAACTGGTTGTTAGGATGACGAGGGATTGGGAGCTTCTTTTTATCTTCTCCAAATATCCCGGGAGACACGCTGACAAAAGGTGAAGGAAGCGGGACTCTGAGGAACACTGAGTGTTCCAGGATATGTGTGTGTATGTGTGCAGCTTGGCTGGCTGGCTGGTTGGATGGATAGACTGGGAGTGGTCCATAATTCTTGGAGAAAGGTTGTGCTGTAAGTAAGTGACAGTGTACAAGTGCAAGTGATAGGCTCAATTGACAGGAACAGACTTTTCCTCTCCTCCACCAACTACCGTAGATCTCGAGTAGTCCCTTCTTCCCTCCCTCTACCTTAGGAGATGGTCCAAACGAAGGAGAGCTATTCTCCATCTCGAATCGAATAGCAAATTTGCACTTGTTGAGCATTGTTTTGGGATGCCTGTCTTCCTGACAGTCTTCCCACGGAAATGCATCGCCATGCCATTGTGTCTTCTTCTTCTCCGTCTTCATCTTTGGGACGAACCACAATTCCCTCCCTCTGCTTCGGCTTTGTCGTCTTGATAAAGACTGAGAAAGGGTTGGTAGCTATGAGCTAGGTAGGTAGGTAGGTAGGTAGGTGGGCTTTGAAATGCTGGCTAGGTCGAACTAGAAACTGTGCGTGTGAAATGCACCGACCACCACAAGAGGTGGAGGAGTAAAGTGAAGTGGGAACTCTCTCTCTCTCTTTCTTCCCATCTGTCCCCAATTTGAAGATCAGAGAAACATTTCCTGACAGCTTCAACACTTTTCCAACGTGCCAAAGGGAAAGGAACGAAGGAACTAAGGAAGGATCCCTGGGCCCCTTTGCTCTCTCTCTGTCTCTCATTCTCTTAGACCAACGAGCGACATTTCGCAGGTTTGTTGATCCGAAAATAAAGCCCTTTTCTCGCATGCCTGCGTGTCTTTGGTTGGGGGAAAACTTTGAAATTTAGTGAGATAGGTTTTCTCATCACCGACCAAAGAGGAAAAAGAAAGGGGAAGAAGGCATCGACAGATTGACGACGACGACGACGTCGATGGTCTTGGAAACGTTCCAAACAATCATAAAAACCTCTTGATCGAAGATAACAAAATCAAGAATGAAATCGTTCGGAAGTGGACTCTTGTTAGGAGGATCTTGGGAAAGCAATAATAGAACATACGCAGTTCAAAAGCAAAAAATCGCTCATGACAGGGTAGATCCACGGTTGGATGGATGTACGTTCGTTTTGAAAGGAGGTTTGGTACCTACGTACATCCAAAGGGATCCAATGATGAAAAAAGGGGGCAACCAAAATGGGGAAGAAGGATGGAGTCTTGTCGATTGCCTTGGGAAAAATCCAAGGGAAGAGGAAAATCATATTCGACAGAGTCAAGCATCACTTTTGCAACCTGGGAGAAAAAAAGAGGGAGATGAAGGAGAGAAAATCCAGTAAGAATGAGATTACTTCCTTTTCAAGATCTTCTTTCTGTCCCATTCACATAGAACGCACGAGAGTTCCCAGACTACTTACCGTAGCACGCTCAAGACCCACGGGGTGACTTTTGAGATGTGCGAGTTAGAAAACAACCCAAGAGAGGAATCTCACCTCTTTCCATGCGCCTCTGAAACACCCCATTTCGGAGAGAGTATTTGCCACACTTTCAAGAAATGACCATACCTTTCGGATGATCGGACTTTTTTTCCTGAGAAGAGAGATGTTTACTCAAAGACGAACGAACGCTCGGGAATTTGAAGACTCAAGTGAATCGGAGCATGTGATAATGTCCTCACGAAAAAAAGAGACATGATCCAACACTGGACCTTGGGTTCTTAAAGAGTTTTCCGAAGACCAATGGAACAACAGACCGTGAACTGCATGAACTGTAGGTTGTTCTACCAGCCATCCAACCACGATCAATGGCCATCCCGTTCTCAAAAGGGTCTTCTTACTGGCTAGCACGAGATGAGGCCAACGGCCATTCTCATTCTAAATGGTTATGAATTCAGACATCCTCACCACCCTCTGGCTAGGTTCATTGTCGTGGTTGGGTGTCTCTGTTCTATCCTCGGTGGATACCATTTCACTCAAGTGGCTCTTTGGAATTTCGTGGTGCCACTGACTGGCATGGCGGAGGTCATAAAATTTTCAGTTTTCTTCCTCCTCTCTTCCTCCTTCCTCGAAAAGATCCGCCGCTTCGCGGAGTTGGTTGTGGCTCAACTTGGGACTTTGAGTTTGAGTGTTTATAACGATGTGGCTGTTACGCCCTTGGGATTGGGGAATTGGGATTGGCCTGCCTCTCTTTCGTTTGGAAGGAGGCAACAAAAGAAATAGACACGCTCCGACACAAAGGGTTTGCCTCGATGGAAACATCATCCCAACAACAGGATCCAGATCTCACTTTCACGATTTGGAACTGAAATCGGGGTCTCAAATCCATCGGGTTAATTGGAAATGTGTTGGGATGTCGTCATTTAGAATAGACCAAAATGATATTATTACATATTGGAACCTAATTCGGCCAAGCATATGCCCTGTAACATCGTTGGTTGTTCCGAGAATAGGGATTAGGGAAACGATTGAATTCAACATATCCTTTCCTAGTGTGAGCAAAGGCAATCAGTCTGACAGGAAATTTGATTGACAAGAACACAGTTTTTGTTAATAGAACAATGATGAAGATCTGATGATAAATGACCAAGTAAGTCCATGTTTCACGTGAAAAAGGGACAACAGAGATTAGGGATCAGATCTTTGTTGTTTCTCTCCTGTAGTAATCTAGTCGGTGAATATGCCACGTTTTCTCTCTTGAAGAAGTTCCAATATCATTGGAGCATCTCTCGTCGTCGTTCTTTATTTCGGGATCGAGCATCGAGAGCTTCGAGTATCCAGCTGCATCGAGAAACATGGAGAACAACGATCGATGAATCGAACTTTTAGGAAGGGAGGGAACCTGAACAGAGCTGCAAAGTGTCTTCCACATTGGAACCCGAGGAAAAAGAACAAGAAGAAGACCACCACCAATAGGACTAGTACTGTTTGGGAGAAATTGGGACCAAGTCAAAGAGAACGAATCTTCTGGGAAGGAGAGGGGGGGGCAGTTGGTTGGTTGGACCGTCGGTCAGTGGATCCAGTTTCTTGGCTGACCCGGTTCTGCACTTGGAACAACACAAAGAAAGAAAAAAGGAAGAGGTTCCCTTCAAGAAACGACAACTCAGTTTGATCCATTGTTCCACGTATGATTCCCGAACGCGGGCTGAATCCAAACCCCTAACCTTGACCTTAGACATAGGATGGGATATTGACTGTCGTAATGTCGCTTGTATGACGAGACATCAATATTTGGATCCAAGGGGATTTGGATGGCGTTTTTTATAGATACCTCTTCAAGACTTTCTTCCTTTAAGCGGATCGAGCCAATCTATTTTTATTGTTCAATACTCTCTTGGGAGGTTCCAACTGGATTCCTCTCAACTAGCTCCATCTCAATGTTGGAACTTGCCCGCCCACAATATCTTCAAAAATAGTATTGAATTGTCTGTGGTGTAAGATCATTTGACCCATAAAAACTAATTGTATTCTTGTCTGTCTTTGACTTGCAGAAGATCGCAAACTGTTCATTGGTATGCTCGGTAAGCAACAAACAGAAGATGATGTACGCCAGTTGGTCCAGCAATTTGGAACAATAGAAGAGTGCACCATCTTACGAGGACCCGACGGAGCAAGCAAAGGTAAGAGAGACGGTTTTTCAGTTCAAGCCTATTTTATTTAATCTTTTTTGCGAGGAGGATATTATTACAATTCAAATGAAATTATAACTTGGTTCCAATTTTGATGCCAAGCACTCCAAGACTCGATCTTCAAGTCTCAGTGCAAAACAGGCACAAGAATGTGACGGCGAGCTAGGCGAAAACTTACTCTTGCAACGAGGAAATACCTGACATATTAAAGTCAGTCTAAAAAATGTCAAACATGTTTGGCAAAGTTCTTTCGTCACTCTTCCCATAGTAAGTCGTAGGAAATGATGTGCAGTCCTCAAACACAAGGAGGAACTAGGAGTTCCCTACCTACTTTCGTTCGAGAGAAACTAAGAGTAGTTGTAGAAGGAACAAGTAGTACACTAGAAGTATCCGCTTCCAACGAGAACAACGCCCGAAGCCAAAATACTGTACTACTCCCTGCTTTCGTATGGTAAGGGATGAACCAAAATGGGAGCTCAGTTCAAACAGCCCCAAATGGATACCAAGAATACAAAACCTGGGTGGTCTATATCTTTTTAACTGCGCCGGAAGTTTTCGTTAAAACTTGACAAGCAATTGGCGATGAGGTTAAATTTTCGTGAAAGTCATTCCACCTGAAATAAATAGGGTGGTTGCGTTATGTCTAGGTATGTCACTCGTTATGATCCACGGACACACAAGTATCGAAATTTGATATTTGAAACTTGGCCTAGGTTGGTTTTGGTCCCTTCATAAGGGCTCAGAAGGAAGGACTACTAAATAATTGATGGCCACTGTAAATACAATAATCGCTCTGGAACTCTCCCAACAAAGTACACAGTAAATTAAAGCCAGCCTCGAGCCAAATAGGGAACGAGAACCTGAGAGGAAAGTGAGGGAGGGTCGGAGAACGTCCTACCAGTGTAGTGCTAAGGCAAGGGAAAGTGCAAGATTAATTGAAACGAATGGTCAAATGCAATCATCTCTCCTTCTCAAAGTTTCAAGACTGGCTTGACCTTCTTCCGGTTGGTCCACACTCAAATAACTGACCAGAGAGTAGAGCATATTTGTCCAAGGAGTGTTCCTCGCCCGCGGTACGGCCCTTCTGCGGACTATTTTTTATATTAGGACCTCTTGTTCCAACTCTTCCGTCTAGGGTTGGTTCCCTCATCTTCCTTTGTGTTTGAGGTGAGTGGCTGTTGAACAAGGTTGGTTGGTTGGATAGTTGGTGAGCAGGGAACATGACTCTTTGACTTTCATTGAGCTTTGGAGAGAATCATGTGTCATAAATCATATCAAAGTGTGCTACTATGTCACACAAGGCAGAAGACCAAAAAAGAGAGGGGGAAAGAAGTACCAGGATCTCCTTTTCTTTCTTTATTTCTCTCGGCACTTGTGTGGCCTGCCCGAGAAAATGGAAAGATTTCCAACCAAATCTAAGAGGTGGAACGAACGTTGGAACTGTTGATTCATCTGGTGGTTGTATATCATAGAATGAATCTTTAAAGTTGAAATGTGTACTTTGGCTTTTTGGCCGCCCTTGGGATCGAAATTCGTGGTTATCATCCGTCTTGTCGCTCACGCATGTATTGCACTCATAACATGCTTACTGGTCTGTTACATCATTTGGTGAATGGATAAATGAACCTGTAGACTCTAAGGTACAGAACAAAGAAGAATGGAGGCGCAAGAAGAATGAAGGATCAGCGCAAAAATGATGGAGAAGAGACGGCATGTATCGCATCCAACCAACCCGTATTTGAGCAGACAAGGGAGTCGGGCAAGAGGAGGAAAGGGGATCTTCCAGGGACTCATCCATCAATTTCTTGCCACTCTTTGACAGGGCATCCCAGGGCACAACGGAGAGAGAGAGAGCCCCTTCTTGAGTCAGATTGAAGAACTGGCTGAATGACTGACTGACTGGATGGAGTCAAAGGCCGAAATATATGCACATATACGCACGGACACATCCGTACATTTCTATTTGGCCCGGTCTTGCATGACTTTACTCGAGACCATTTTTTGATGTTGGATTACCAAAAGTGGCAGGGTTTGACTTTTTTGCTTTGATGAGAGGCTGTCAACCTGATTGGAAAAGTTGGGAGAGCTTTTTACCTAGTTTTCTAGATCATTATGATGGGCAAAGTCGATCCTTGGAAGTGGTCAAGAAGCAAATATTTGAACGTATTCGGCTCTCGACAACGACTTTTGAGACTCATTATGGGACGCCAACCTTTTTCAATCATTGGGATGACAATCTCGGGGGTTTGGTCAAACCTTCGGGAATGACGGAGAACTTCTTTTATCTTTGACACAATCGTGGCAGTTCAATTTTTCTCATGACATCTCGAGATGAGATTTCATGAGTCGAGAAATAAGACAAGACGTCAGAGAAATAATCCATTTGGAGGAAATCAGAGTCAAAGAAACGCACCCAAACACACACTCTCTCTCTCTCTCACATTCACTCACTCAAGCGTGTCGTGGGGACACTTTATCGACATTTCTGCTCAATATATACTATAGGTATAGTATACTTATGTGGAGCTGTCACATCCAGAACCATCTCATTTTGAAACAGTCCAGGGTCGAGAGGAGACCAGAGCGAGACAGCGAATGAAAGAAAGCGACAAACGAACGAGAGGCGCACAACGAGGGGGCAAAAAGTCCCTCATTAATAATGCAATTAATGCATTGCCTTCCTTTTTCGTTCCCTTCTCCTCTCCTCTCCTCCGTCCGTCTGTTTGTCTTTAGCTTTGGTAACGATGAAGGTCTGCCAAAAGAGCTCTACCTTCAAAGGGAACGCACCTCGGTTGGTTCCACAATTCGGGATAGTTGTGTGAGGTAACCACCGAAAGCTTCCACTTCCATCTCCGAGCTCTATCGAGTTTAGTCATTTGGTCAAGAAAAGAGCCCACCGACCGAGTCCATTGCTAAGTTGGCACTAATTGCAGAGTCCTGCTGGGACCGAAGGAGATTTTTCGAGAGCTCCACTCGAGTTCGTTCGTTGGGACGAGGAACGACAATGACGTTATGGAGCCCCTTATTTGGTTCGTGAAGAAGGAAAGACGAGGGTCATTTTCAAGCTCAGATTGGTTCTGTCAGGAAGTCTCAGACGTAACCCGAGATGTAAGGACCAGGTCAGAGATAGATAGATAGATAGATGGATGAAGGGAGAAAAAGAGAGAGAGAGAAAGAATGAAAGAGAGACAATCTGGAAATCTGGAAGGCTGCAAATGTGGTCCGAGGATTGGACAACGACTCAGGGAAAGAGCAATGTCAGGAGCAATTATTTATCGTACGGCCAGACCAACAGAGAGAAAGCGGGAGAGCGGCTTGAACGAATGAAAGTGAATATGAATATTTTAGTGTCCCCATAACATTTCTACTTGTGGAAAGGGTCAGCGACATGGATTCATGTGTCGAGTTTATCAAAGTGGAAATATGATGGAGGCTCTGCAATTTTTGGTGTGTTAACGCACAAGTTAAGCTCGGCCGCTTTTGGTGCTGTCGAGGTTGTCAAATCGTCCAAAGTAATCTGTTTGATAAGCTCGAATGGACGTTTTATATTGAGAGTTTGGAAAATGCTCGGGTTCAATACGGATTTGGCCATTGATCCCTGAAATCCCAAGACATTGTAGGGACCAGTCATATCCATTTTGAATTCAAGAAAGACCATTAAAGGACCATCAGGTTCCTCGTCGTCTCCTTTCTTACGACTATTATCTATCTGTGTCACTTGTCAAAGCAGGTCCTTCTGTGAGGAGACGAGAAAAAAAAACTTGGAAGAAAGTCTTATCGACAGATTGAAAAAGACGAACCTCGAAAAGAAACTTTGAAATGCTGAATACATTAGGAAATTTGAGAATTGGTCCCCACCTTCAGCGCTGTCATTTCGTCCTCGTCGTCGTCGTCCCTTTCTCTTTTGGTCTGCCTCAAAACCAACCTGGTTGATGGTAGGATGGTTGGTTTTTCCAAGTGGATGTTGAAGACGACAAGATGAAGAGAGCAACAGAAAAGAGAAAGTGGAATTCTATTCGCTTCACCCTCAGAAATTTGAATTTGAAACGCTTTCCTCGTCCCTTTCGTTCATTCGAATACTCCTACTGTACGGTTTTCATTTGGCTTTGTGAGTGAACATTTGGACGCACGAAATACAAGGACTAAAGGAAGCAGGAAAAGAAAGAAGCCACAGGTTTGGTTGGGTGGTCAAAGCCCACTCCAAAGGCTTCCTGGCCTCCGCTCTTATTCGCCCAATTCTCCTCTTCTACCAACTAGTTTATTGTTATTGGATCATTTTGGGTTGGGTTGGCTTCCTTCTCTTGCCTCCTCTTTCCCGTGTCTCTCCCTCTTTTTGCCCTAATAGATTGGATTCAACATAAATCACTATTATTCACTCTTGGGTCCGGTAGTGCCAATGAAGGCCAACTTTTGTCTGTGGCTGGACCATTGACACACAAAGGGGAAGGAAAAAACCTCCTTCCTATCTGCGACCATAAAACCTGGACACTCAACGAGGCAAAACCACGAAAGGACTTTTACAGATTCCCAATAGCGGTTGAAGCCAATAAGTGGGATGTGGTGGCCCCTCTCATGAACCGGACCCTAAATCAGTGGTTTTGTTTGAGGAGGGCCTCGTTCGCCCTCGGCGTCTTCTTCTTCTTCTTCCTCCTCTTCTGCTTTCTAGATCCTCTCGTTGCCCTAACTTCCTCCTTTTTATTCTCCACTCAATGTGATGGAACAGCCACTTGGGATAGTCCGTAACGTGCCATGCACCACTTCTGCTACCCCGACCACGATGTTTCCTGGAAAACCACTGTTGATCACGTCGGTTGTGGTGCAAGTTTGTGGAACCACTGACTTCATCCCGCTCACTCACTTACTCTCTAACCATGCATGGTCCCAAGAACCCAGAAGAAGTATGGAACCCCGCTGCTGGCTGTATACAATCTACTATACATAGTGGTGTGTGCGTGTGTATATCTTCCCTCGCCCAAGTTTCCAAGAGGTCTCGGTGATAATCAAGTTAAGGGAGAAACGTGCACCATCAGAGTCACACTAACAACAACTAGACCCAGATTTTGAGGGGAGAGATTAGCTTGTCATGTGGATGGCCATGCTCAGATCCGAATGGTATCGAATGGCCATGTTGGATCACGCATCAGTAAGTCGTACGCAGATTTTGTTCCATTGCAAATTGGAGGAAGCAGATTGAGATGCTTTTGAAATCTCCTTCTCCAGTCACCCTTGTTGTTGTTGTCGTTGTTGTGCTTTTGGACTGAACTAAATGAGAATAGAGATTCAGGAAACCCTCCCGGTGTGCAGTCGTGACATCATTCCTTGCAGAAGCTGGACCCAAATTGGAAACTCCTCTGGTTGGCTTCTGGCTATCAAATTAAATGACGTCCACTCCGCCTCTTCTTCCATACAAGCCATCAAGCTTTTCATTTCTCCTTTATTCTACGTGAGTGAGTCAGTCAGTCAGCTTGTCTGTCAGACATGGAACAAACGCGGAACGTCGTCTTCGTTACTGACGTGTCCCTCTTGTCCATGGAGTGAGTGGAGCAACAAATAGCGTGGTGGTGTGTCTCATTCTGGTTTTATTTGAAACTCACGAGGCTTCTTCTTGCTCTCCTTTTGTTCGATTCCAACCCACCACGTACATGCAACATGTACGTATAGTCTGCAGCCAAACATACATGCACCTTCAGTGCTCACGGCTTGTGGTACACGAGACGTAGAGTAAGTAAGGTTGCACAAACCTCTGGACTTGAGATGGAAGCACATCAAGCTCGTGGTCCGTGTCCACTGGCACTTCTAAAGCATGACCGTGGCTTTCTTCCTGAAGCCCTGAAGGGGCTTCGCTTTCACTTCGTCTTTTGTCTTCCCGACCATGATCTCGGCTCAAATGGGAACATTTCCCGTACAACTAGTGGAGCACGGTGATCATGACAACGCAAAGTCAATATGAAACCCTTAGCTGTATACGTAGTAAAGTGAGTGCAAACGCTGCCATGTTTCTCTTTTTTCTTTTTCCCTCTCCATGCGACGGTAATGATAATAGGGATACTCTTGGCCTTCCGGTAATTAGCAACTCGAGAATAAAAACCCCTCCTCCTCCCCCTTCATTCACTCGATGACTCCTGTTGCTTCAAGGAGAAACTTGGAATATGGTATTTCCGTTTCTCTTGGCAACCTCCAGGGGTAACGAGGATAGGGGGAGGTGGGATAAGCGAATGGAACACGGGCCTTCAGGCACTCGTTCATTCTGGGACTGTTCTTTCAAGTCTTGTTTCCTGCCTTCCACGAAAGACAACTACTAGTACACACAGACTACTCACTCAAAAGGGGGAAGGAAAGGGGACGACCACCGAACGACGGGGACCAAGAACGAGGTTTCATGGACCTTCAAGAATACTGACGAGGAATGAGAAGAAAGAGAGAAGGAACCCCTCAGACCACTTGTTGAAACTGCACCAAAATCACTTGCCAACACTAGTTGCTTGGGCCCAAGAGAAGTGAAAACTCCACCGAATAGGGAGAGATTTGCTCGCCGTTTTGGATTGTTGACCAAAGCTCTGGATTCGTGGAACGGATGTTGTGAAGTGTTAGATGCCAAATCGTGAATTCTGACCAAGTGATCGGACTAACAAGCTCAAGGGAAGCAAGGTCTAACAAGATTAATCTGTTTTTCAGTGGGTGGAAAACAACGTTTCTCAGCATCTGAAACACAAAAACAGACAGAATTTCTTCACCAATCTTTGTACCATCATCAGGGAAGCCCATCTTTAGTAGACGTCTCAATTCTCCTCCGTACGATATGAAGTAGAGCAATCATTGGGTAAAAAGAGAAATAATGGCTTTTTGAAACAGCCTCCCTTCCAACCAACCACCTCATAGCATGTGGGATAATTCACTTGAAGAAATAATTGACATGCTTGTGTACATATATTCTACCTTCGCTTCCCTGGTTCCTCGGGGAAATAGTTTAAAAGCTCTCGGATAAGTGCTCTTCACTTAGTGTCAAAAAGTAAAGCCGCCCTGACTTTATCATTAGATTTGGAAAGCAATTTTATGACCCTAGTGAAGCCAACGAGATGAAGAGCCTCATTTTTTGCTTGCTTCAGATTGGAAGCGTTCCTGTTTCGTTTCCATCGGTCGTCGTACCCAATCTTCCTTTGGCGGAGGTTGTTGGGTTAAGCGAAATGTTTTTGACAGATACCGTTGCCCTGGCAGGAACAAAAGCGTCTCGAGACATGTTCCAACAAGTCTCAGATCCACCATCTGAGCAGGAGCACAACACTGAAAATAGACAAGGAGCCGCATAAGAGTTCATCATAACCGAGTCTTCAGATGAGTATCCACGTGTCATTTACAACCGGGCCTATGTACTGTACGTAACTCTTGCTTATGTTTCGAGGGAGGCAATGCATTACGGACAGTGATGCTGTGTAGTACAATGGTGGAGCTGCTCAACGGTTGGAACTTGGCGGTGACGGGAAAGTCTCTTCAGATGTTTCTTTTTCCTACTTGCCTTCGAGTGTTCTTTAGATAGTTGGGTCCCTACTCGCTTTTGGGGTGTCTCGTTTGCTTCACCATCGTCATCATCTTGGGTGGTGTGGTCTGGGTGTTGGAAGTCGTAGTGGCTCTACTTGTCACTGTGTGTACACGTGGTATACAGTACACTCACTCTGTGTAAGGGAAAAAAGCTTCTTCCTGACAAGGAAGCTTTACCAAAGTTGGATGAGTGACTCTTCCATCCATTGAGCGGCACAACACCCAGCAAAATCCGGTCGAAGGACCCGGGACCACTCGAGCCATGGCCCTGACACATGAGCGCCAATTTGGGTCCAAAGACGGAACCAATTTACTCTCGTTAGGATTGTGTGGTAATTTGCTCCATTCATGCTCCATACATTCCTGTGAGCCATTGACAGATTCTTCTCGGGTCAAGTCCTAGGGTCGAGAAGTCCCGTTAAGAAAGGATGAAGCAAATACATGGTAGCGAGGAAGAAGAAGTGGAAGACGAAAAAGAAGGAACTGGGACGACATGTTCGCTCCTCCTCCGCTTGGTCTCTATCTCAGTGGTGGTGGTGGTGGATGAAGTAGTGGTAGGTCTTCTCCTGCTCCTGGGTGATTGCTTACTTTTTTGGGATGGCACATGTTGTTGGAGAAATAAGGGAACTTTTGTCATCTCCAGGGGAGAAAGAGAGAGAAAATCTCTTCTTCTCCTTCACTTGAAGTGAAGCAACAATATTTTCCCTGGATCATCATCATCTTCTTCCTCGTGCTCTTCTTGTGCTTGTTCCTCCTCATATCTGGCGGCATTTTCTATTTCGTCGCCATTTTCTTGTTCGCAGTCGTAGTCGTCATGGTCGAGCTGTTGTTGGCTCGCTCATTGGGCTGGGTGCACCATATTGCATTCAAATCTTAGTAATCTCATCAGAGCGTATTGGAGCACAAATTGCATCCAAGGATCTTGTAATCTTTGAAATGATTCACAAACATTTTGCCTTGGCAGAGGGCAATGCATCATCATCATTCCCTTGGAATTGCAACATTTGTGGCACTCTTCTTCGTCTTCTCTTCTCGAAATGCACTCGCACCTCCTAACTTTTCTGAAATATCAATCTGGTCCATCCAAAAGAACGACGATATACTGAGCTTCCTTCACCTCCCCACATTCAGTTGCTCCGCCGTCAGGACATCATCATTGGTGAGGAGGGGCTCATTCCTACCTTTCTCAATACTACACCTAAAGTAGAGAGATCTGACTGAGTTCAAAGCATATCTCATAATGGTCGAGAGCGAACCAACCAAACCCACCAACCATCCAAGGAGACGCGCACAGAAAGGGAACAGCTCCATCGAGCAAGCGTCCGTCCCAATCCTTTTCCAGCAATTCGATTCAAAGATCAAAGGATGATAGAGTATTGCACATATGGCAACGCGAGAACGAAGTCTGATAAGGTAGCAAAACGACAGGAGGAGCAACTTTTTTTCGTCCAATGCTTCCGTGACATCTTTTGAAAGTCGAACGGACCGACCACGTTGTCGTTGAAGAACTATCACAACAACGAATGGAGATTGAAAAAATGGACCCAATGGTTGGGCATTGCTTTATGAGAAAGGCAGATGTAAAGCGTGCAAGCTGAAGAAATGTCCATTTGAGTTGGCATCCTTTAAACAGGAGTAGTTTGACCTCTACTAATTAGGGCGCCTCGGGGGAAAGCAAAGACTGCTTTTTAGTCTCTCATTAGGGGAGAAGAAGGCCGTCGGAATCTTTTTTTCCACTGATGCTGACGAAGAAAAAAATATCCTTGAGTTTCTTCTTTTTTCCTTTTTAGAAGCATGAGAAGAAGAAGAAGGCAAGAAGAAAAGTTGAAAGTTCTTCTTCGTCTTATCTTCATTCTCAGTGAACTTATCAAGACTACACATCAGTAGCAATCTGCCATATTGAATCATTTATCCTGGTTAGAATAGAACCAAGTTGTGGATTCATCTCCATTAATACAACGTCTGCTAGACTTCAGACTCCAAAAACACAAAGAAATTATTTTCTTTTAGCTTGCATTACACTCTTTAGTTGTATTTTGTGCGCTTGTTACTTAGCAACCGGGAGATAATTCAAAAGAAGGAGAAAAATTTAGGTAATTCTGCAATACGAAGGTTGTTTCCAATCTTTTTCATTTCCCTCACCTACATCTCTTCCCCTTTTTTTATTTCGTCCCTCTTTCATATTTGGTGACCAAGCTTTGAGAAAAAGGGATGGAACATGGCACAGTCCCACTTTTTGTGAATGGAAAGACGAGAGCCGAGATTGGAACCTGTTGGAACAACAAGTCTTTGACTTTGGAACCGACTTTCGCGTCTCTCTCTCAGGATTGTCCACCATAAAAAGGAATGGAACACTGACGTTTTAATGAGAGGACAAAAACTGGAGTGACCCTTAATGGATCATTACGCTCAAATTTCCCCCTTCTGAAATTTAGCCATGCAATGCTTTTCCCCCACACAAAGGGACGATGATTCACTTGTCTTGCCATTGTATCGATTCTCCATAACTGGTTCCACTTTGCAGACGACTGTTTTTCGAGTGTTTCCATGGGAAGACCTGGCAAACTCAGACTCTGAATGCAAAAGCTTTTGGAAATGGATTCACCTCTCATCCTTGTGCACACATTCTTACATTACGTACTATCTGGTAGTGTGGTTGCCGGTGTTGTTGTTCCCTCTGACTCGAGTTGTGGCCCTATGGCTTCAAACCTCGGGACTTAAGTTGTTTATCTCGTTTGCTTTGGAGCTTCTTTCTTCCATTTCTGGATTGTGTTCAGGGCTTCAGACTCTCTATTTCAAACTTGTCAGCCATTGATGGAATTCTGGCGGAAGGCATCTAATTGGTACGCTTTTGTATCTACTTCTGGATGACCTTTACACCACTTAGTTCTTAAACACTGAACTTCTAATCCTACTTTATGAAGACTGACTGGCTGTAACCTTTTAATGGAGTCTAAATGTACCCATTGTGTTCCATTTCACTCTTCAGTGAATAAGTTCATTCATGGATATTTGGTCACCCTATGTTTGCTAACCCCAAAGTGGCGAAGTGGCCTTCCCGAGAAATCTACCACGGATCTCTCTTTCTCTCGCTCTTGAATGCATCGACTACACCCCATTCCTTATCTTTCATGCATGGAACACCCAATTTGAGAAACATGTTTTGAATGGAAAATAAGGCTTTTTAAGAGCTTGAACACCGGTGAAAGGTGTTTCCCTCTTTCCCCTCTTTCCCTCCCTCCTTTGCTCCTCACATGATCAAGGTCCAAAACAAACTCAAATTCTTGGGACCAAATACGTGGAGATAGAAGAAGATCGCTTGTTCCTTCTACTGGTTCCTTCAACAGATCGAGTCTGGAGTGTGAGAAGGGACTAGAGGGATTTCTCCGAGAACAAATAAAGACCAAAGTGGAAACTAAGGAAAATAAAAGTAGTCCCAAATTGTTTGTGTCGCCACTCACCTGGAGAAAATCCCCGGGATTTCGGATTTTGGAGAGCGCCAATAATATTATGCAAGCTCTTATGGCCATAGGTGGAAAAACAACTCTGATCTAAACCCTCCGGTTGAGAGTGAAGCCGTTATTTTTGTGTCTTTCGGTCGTGAAAGAACATTGACAGGGAATTGAGACACCCTTTCACACTCAGACAGACCAGCTCGTTCCCGGGACCATTCTCATCATCTTCCTCATCTTGGTTCTTTCTTTCTTTTTGAAAAGTCCATTTGAGACTCTTGTGTCTCCTTCTTCTTTCTTTCTCTCTATCCCTCGGTGTTCCCCTGTTGTCCCTCCACTTTTTTGGCTGTTGTTCCTCGGTTCCCACTTTGGCTTGTTCCATCTCTCTTTCTGTCTCTCCATTCCCCGTGTCCGTGATGAAGTGAAAAAGAGTGAGCAAATCCATGGGATTTGACTAACTTGGCCGGACATGGTTGTTATTGTTGCTCGTCCCGGGAACGACCATTCCAATGTTCCAATGGAACCTGAGAGAATGGGAACTGGCACTTCCATTCAGCTTTTCTCACTCTCTTTTTGGGGGCTCTTTTGTTTGAATTGGGACTATTTGCTCCTGCTCCTGCTCCTTCTTGAATTGGTGATAGACTCCTTGGGATTGGAATTGGAACACTTTCCACCTTCTCACCTTCTTCCCCCATTCCGTCAATGTACTTTGTTCATCCACGGTCTATTTTTTCTCAAAATGGAGCTTTCTGATTAAATGCATCATGCGCGTTTTCGAACTTTAAAATGGAACTCACGACCCACCCAAAACCGGCAATGGGCTCTTCTTTCATGCACTCGAACGGAAAAAGTTGTCTCCATCCGGCAGTTCTCACTTTCTCTCTCTCCTTCTCTTTCTGTACTTCCACTGGATTCATTCACGTGGAAAATGCGCGAATGGCCAATGAAGATAAGCGGCCATACGCCGTGGTTTCCCTGTCGTCTAGAACGCTCAGTGCTTTTATGTTCAATGTGTATATATGTATACCACACGTACAAGTACCACAATGCCAAGTTCCTTGACAACAATTCTCGGCATAACTATGAGCCAAACCTGGAGTTGGTGGGACTGCTCACTTCCGAGTTCACACTGACTCCTTTTTCAGGCACCTTTCTCGGGCAGAAGGGAGAAAAAGTTTTCTGAAATGAAATACTTCTGGGACCGTGGGTCATATTCACGACGATCCAAAATGAATTTTATTCATGAAACCACGGCCAACGGGACCGAGCTTTGAAGTTCCTCTCTTGACCCTTACCAGCCCCCAAATATGCTTGGGGGAAATGTTTCGACTTGGCTTCTGCTACTATGATCATCATGTTATTATGGAACAAAGAGGGAAACGTGAAAAAAGTCGAGAGAAAACCTGGGGGGTTAGATTATTTTTTGCGACTTTTTGGTTCAACAACAATGCCTTTCAAATAGGTTAAAGATGATATGTATCATTAGCTGTTTTATGATGGTGACATCTGATCAGGGGAATAAGTGTTTTGGTATGTTGAAACCTATTTACAGGGATGTCACGAATTAAAGGCCCATACTAAATCAAGAACGTTTGTGGTTGAATCGTACTAATTCCATTTTAGGTAAACTCAGGCAAAATATATTTTAAAATTGGCCAACTTGTTATAAAACTATGATTTTGTTTTCAAGAAAAACTCCCCCAACTAAGGTACGCACGCTGCATTCTCAAAAAACATTTCTTTTTAAGCGCCCATTAGAAGGACAAATATTGTTGTAATTAATCAGATGACGAAAACAAAATGTTAGGTATTCACTTGACTTTTTCAAGTTATTTTAACCTCAAGTTAACTTCGTCTCCTTTTGTTGCAATTTACCAATTAGATTTTTGGGACTCTAATTTTAGACAACCCTGTACACACAATTGGAAACTTTGAATAGAAACTATATCGTGATAAATGAGTAAGAAGATGAGATTGGTGATTATTGCTCATTTTTTTAATTTGATGTTTTTCTAACTTTTTTCAGGTTGTGCATTTGTCAAACTTGGTAGCCAGCAGGAGGCACAAACCGCCATTGAAGGCCTGCACGGAAGTCAAACGATGCCAGTGAGTACAAGAAAGAAACCAAATGTCCGTACACCAAGATCCTTCTTCAAAGCTCAATTACTGTTCCTCTTGAAAGAAACAAGGGTTGTTGGCTGGCTCTCCATTGGATGAAACGCAATTTTGAAGACGGGCCAGGCTTGACATTTCAGATTTCCAATGACCTGGTTGAAATTGGAGGACTAACAATGCCTTTATCAAACTCGGCATTGTTAAGGCATAGTTTGCTTTTGAAGTCTTAAGGCATTAGTGCCAATTTGAGTTCCTCAAGATTCCTTTGATGTACAAGTTTTCTCCATGAACAAGCAAAATGGGAACGAGAGGGGAAATGAACGGTGGAAAAATGAAAACAAATTCCAATTTCAATTTTCAACCCATTCCCTAAGCTTCAAAGAGGAAAAAAGGAGGACGAGAGGAAAAAGAAGGACGGCGGCCACGTTGTCGAAAGGCTGTCTGGCTTGGCTTCACCGTCCTCCTCAACTTGTTGGGTTTCCTTCGTCGTTCCCCTCGTTTGTTCATTCGTTCGTTGGTTGGCTCTTTTCTTTGTTGGCCCTTTGAAGAGAGGCTATAAAGTCACATTACCGAGTCAAAGTCAAAGTGTGGTAGATGTCCCAAATGGTCCCTGGATACCTATTTACCCTCAGTTGCCCATTGGGTACGTACGAATGGACCACACGCTGCTCCTTTTTCCTTCAATGTAGGCCTTGAATGTGTGTGAGTGTGCTTTGTGAAAGGGCCCTTTATTAGATGGATTCTTTTGAAGCAAGTCGCGAGTTTTGGGTCAGTTTTCCAGGGACAACAAGGCTTTTGCCATGCTACGATTTGTGTTAGAGGGAGAGCAACAGATTGGGATGGTTCTTCCATTTGTCGAATTGGATTTTGGGTAAATTATTTGCCTTGGGATGGAGATTTGCTGACATCACTTACTGACAACGTCAAATGAGGCGTTTGCTCGTTTTACTTTCTTTCCTCTCTTCGACTTGATGCTCCCTTTCAAAAGATTAAACATTTGTTGAAGGAGAATGAAAGAGATGAAATTTTTGGCAGTCAAATTCACAGCGAAGAAAGAGAGAGACACATTGAAATCGCCCGAGAAAATCGTGCATGCAATGACGATGGCAATTTATGACGTTATCAAGAAGGAAATTCATTTTCTGCTTGACAGCTAAGACAGTTCAAATGTTCAATCTGCCAAATCACGCAATTGAATGACAGGTCGAGAAGAGACCCGTGGAGAGAAAGAAGGAAAAAATCTTCTCTTGTGAAGGAATCATTTTTTGTATCATGTTGCAGTGGTCCACCATCTCTTGACCTTATTGCTAAAACGGACAAATTTGTTCCAAGAGCTTCTCTCGTGTCAAAGAAAGCCAAGTCGGAAAGGAAAGAAGACCGAGAGGAAGCAACAATTGTACGAGTTCTCAGCCAAAAAGTCGACCCAATAGACCAAGGGACAGCCTCAAGTTCTTGCCTCTATCTCATTCTTCCTCTCTTCCTCCTTGGTCTCGTCTTCTTGTTCCTCCGTTGGTTCCACCGCTCTTCTTTCGGTGGTTCGTTCTCTCATTGTTAACGAGGAGGCGACTCTGAAAAATACCCCATTCATCTAGATAATACTTTGGCCTCCCCTTTCAACAGATCCGAAGGAGTCCCTTCAAGAGATGGACCCACACATGAGCACAGATAGGAATGTTTGATTCTACCCGATAAAACCAGTCGTTATCTCCAATACTTGGTCTCCAAGTCTGAGTCCCATTACTTCCAATAATGAAGCTATAGACCAAGCAAGGTCACGGTCCCCCCTCAAATCGAAACAACAAAGACTATGGGCGTTTATGTCAAATTAGTACTGTAAACTGAAGTACCTACCACTGCTGTACGAGCTTGGTTGGTTGGTTGGTTGGTTGGTAGTTCCAACGCCTTAGTCCTGGAAAATGGAGGGTTGGATTCGTGGCAAAAAAAGAAGACACAAGCATGTCTGAAAGTGCAGGAGGAGCCTTTGTATCAAAGTGGGTCGTGGGCGACTGCTACGCCACGATGGTGCCCCAATGGCCATCGCTATCAATAGTGGACCAAGGTTCATTACATAGATTGGGTCGATTTTCTGTCCAATAGACGGATGAGTCTGTGGTGCTTGTGTGTGTAGGATCAATGTGAACTATGGACCGTTGAGGAAAGAGGAAACGAAGGAACAACAACAAAGAGACTGGATGTTATTCCACTTGGTCAAGATCGCGGTTTTTTGTTCCAAAGAAAACGCAATTTTAATTCGAGAAGAGCTGGTTCGTCGGCAAAAAATAATGGCGTTCCACACTATTGGATATTTGTCTGAACGACAAGTCTGGCGAAGGGACCCCTTCCCTTCTTAATTGGCAATTTTCTTTCAAAAGAATTCAGGAGCACTTTTCATATTCACGTCAGTCATAAAGGTATCTCGACAAAGAAAAGTTTACATACTCGCCGGAAGATTTTGGGAACATATTCCAAGTCGATAAGTAACTTGAGGACGGAAGAGGGAGAAACAACGGAAGGCCAATATCGGCAGAATTCCCGCATACTGTAGTTCTTCATTTTGTCCAGGATCATCTTCTTTGTAGTGATTCAGTGGCCCTTGCTTGCCAAGATACTTGGGGACGTTTTAATAAAGAGTTTCCGATCGCTCGGGGCCATGGGAAGGAGGAACAAAGACTTTCCACTCGGGTTGCTTCCTCTCCTATGTCTACACTTGGTCTTGTTCCACTTCTTCTTCCTCTTCATCATCATTTTCTTCTTCTTCTTCCGTATCCTATGGAACGGGCACTTTTGTCTGTATTGAAGCATTTTGAGATAGTATGGATATGAACAAAAAAAAGATACTTCTATCCGACCGTCTCGCGAATGAAGATGGTTTTCATAGTTTGCGATAAGAACTTCTTGTCGAACTGATAGCTATGACTAGACAAGTTTGGGCGAGGAATTCAATTTTCTCATCTCTACACGTGTCATTTCTTTCATTTTTAGGGAGCCTCGTCCAGTCTCGTGGTGAAATTCGCAGATACTGAAAAAGAACGTCAACTTCGTAGAATGCAGCAGATGGCCGGAAACATGGGACTCCTTAATCCATTCGTTTTCAACCAATTCGGAAATTATGGCACCTACACTCAGGTAGGAACCATCTTAAGCCGTTGTGTTTGCAAACACTCACAACAATTACATACTTTTAATTTTTCAGTACGCACCGCTAAACTCCCAATTTATGCAGCAACAAGCTGCCCTAATGGCCGCCACCACAGGCCAAGCAGGTGGAACCTACATATCCCCCATGACTGGACTACCCACCGCCCAAATCGGTCCCGCCCTCAATGGATTGACGAATGCCGGGGTGGTGACGTCCACCTCAGGTGAGAGCTACGCTTGTACGTGAAATCATATAAAACCATGTGTGTCTCATTTAGTGCTTCTTGCTATTTGGGCAAAGTGTGAATTGGTTGTCAGCTAAATGAATGGTTTTCCCCCTCTTGTCTTCTTCCTCCTTCTCAACATTGTTCCTATGCATCCTCTCCGTTTGAATGGTAAACTTGAAACAATTGGTCTGGTTGTCCCATCAAGAGGTTACCTTTGGATTCTTGGGCAACTAATAAGAGTTTGTCGTCCGAGGTCCTTGAGGGCGTGCTGAGTGTGAACTCCTTTGGAAAGTTGAAAGTGTGACATATGGTTGGGTTTTGGGCGAGAAGAGATAGCGAGCAAGTTTGAAGAGGCAAGAAGAACCCAAGGACCAAGGGTTACTTGGGAAGGGGCTCTTGTGGGATGAAGAACCGAAATGGAAGATCACGAGCCCAACGAGAAGGCCGTGAACGTGAAAGAGGAGCAGAAGAAGAAGGAGAAGGAGGAGATGAGGGAGGAATCGTCAAAAGAAACTTCAAAGAAACTTTGATATGTTGATTTCCTGTGTGTGTCTGTGTCTAGTCAGTCACCTTTTGTGCTTCGATGATATTCTTCACACTTTGCATCCACAGATACACAGACCAATTTTCCCCCTCAGAGTTGTTTCTCGTTTCCATACGGCAGTAGAGCCATGGCACACGCTCATTCGTTGGACGATTTCATTGACCGTTCATAAAACCTCACACTGGAGGTGTTCTCAATACCTTACGAAATGCATCTCTAAGGCTCCTGTGTTTGTTTGATACATGTGTTCTTGCTCATTCATTATCCAACACCCAATGTTTTGCCCTCTCCTTACGCAGGTGGAACTCAGCCTTTGACTATCGCCGCAGCCGCCGCAACAGGCTCTGCCACGCCCAGCCCAGTGGGCAGTAGCAGTGGGACAGGAGCTGTTTCCTCAGCTGAGCCTCTCTCAGCTGCAGCTGTTTATGCGGCTACAGCTGCTGGTCTACACCCAGCAGCTGCAGCTTACTCCGCAGCACGTAAGAAAGACTCTTTGCCACACTATTTTCCGCGTCCGTCCAGGACCTGTTGCTGCAGTGATGATCTTTGGGAAAGACCCCTTAAGCCTTTGATTTTGAGAAGGGCGTGCTGAAGGCACTTACTTTGTAACTGATTCACTAGTCCAAGAGCAAAACACATTCAAACACGCGCTTTTGTGGCATGTGCTCGATGTGCGATACAGTAACAACATTTCAATGGCATGATTTTTACTTTGACAGTTTTTATATTACAAAACACTGGATCTCTTAAGGGAGCTTCAATTGATTTGCGTCCTCTTTTTATCCTGCAGCCCAAGGATTGACCAATGGTGATGGAACCCAAGCCTTACAACAGGCCTACTCCACCATCCCTTATCCTGGAATCGGTAAGTCGCCTTATGAGTTAACTTTGTTCTCTTTTACATGTTGTGAATGTTTTGAGTTGACCCCCAGATTTGTATTGGTTGGCATTTTTCAAACGTTTTTTTTCTTTCGTGTCTTCCATAAACACCGTGTTCCAACCTTATTTCTATCCATTTGGTCGAGCGTTTTTTCCTCTCCCAAGAATCAAGTTCCATTTGAGATTATATGATCTCTCTTTCTATTCATGTCTTGATGTTTTAATTTCATTCCAATGTTCCCTGTTGCTTTTTCCCTTTTTTCCTGCTTTTACTTGATGTCTTATTCTAAATCTTGCCGTACACGAGCTTTGATGTGGGGAGTCGTTCATTTTACAGTTCATAGTTAACGGACTCGCTAATCAACAACTACAACCATCATTTCTGAGAACAAATTAACCACTGTGTGTAGCTTGAATCTTTTGCATACAAATTTTCTTTTCTTCCCCCCTAAACATAACCAACCAACCCACACCTCAGCCCATACCACGGCCTCCGGTTACCCTGGCTCAATGGCCGCTCTGTATGCCTCTGTGTACGCTGCCAGTCAGCTCAACCCTGCGGCCATGGCCGTGGCCGCATCCAATCCCAACGTTCTCCCGGCCAATTCTGCCGCTCTCATCCAGTCAGTCGCCAACAACGGAAACATGGGCCAAAATGGCGGCTGCGCCCAAGGCTCGCTCCCTTTGTCGCTGGCCACGGCTTTGCAAATGCAACAACAAGCGGGTGGTCCTGGATCGCCGACCACTGGATCAACCTTGGGTACGACTCTAAATCCTCGCGAAGGTACTATTACACATATAACGAAAGTCATTTCAGGTAACTTGGATGGCGTAAATGTGTCCTCTCTGGTTTCTTCAATGTTTGCAGGTCTTTTGATGTTTTTGGGAATGTTTTCTTTTACACACATAACTACATTGCTTGATTGTCACATAACATCTAATCATATAAACAATGGATAGCCACTCGTTTTCCAACGAATCGCTTTAGCGCTTTAAACAACCGGCTTATTGCAATGTTCTACACATATTCGTGAAAAAAGTTTGAAATCCTTCGTGTCCTTAGAAGCTAGTCTTTTTGCATGCTCAGCAATCAATCAACAGAGAACTAAATCTGCCATTTCTATCGATACAGTTGATGTTGTTCGTGATGCATAATAATAGTTCTGGAGCAGTTTCAATGTCCTTTCCCATCAGATGGCGCCACTTTGTTTTCGCTGGTCACACCATCACGTCCACATTTGACATCGTAAACCAAATTGTAATTTCAATCATTGCTGGACAGAGCAGATTTTTCTAAAGTACGCTAAATGTACTACTAGAAGTGCCTAATCTCGGAATGCACCTTTGAAGAATTTAAGTAATACTTGGTGGAGTCATAGACCTTGGTGCTGTATGGTTTTTATTGTCCCCTTGGACCATTTTGCAATGTTATACGTAGTGTAATGTTAAACTTTACGTCAAGTCTTTCTCGTCACGATATGATTCTATATTCGGATTACTCTCAAGGAATTCAAACACAAAGCTCTGAGCTCTATGACAAGCTACCTAAGAATGCCTTCTCAGTTAAAACAAATGGCAAAATGGTAAGATGCATAAAAATGAAGAACATAGGGGCGGAGAATTGGATGATAAGCGAAACTATTGATTTGTCGTCAGACTTTGCTTCAATCTATTTCATCCCATTCTAGGGTGTTCGATTTCTGGTCCGGAAGGGTGCAATCTCTTCATATATCATCTCCCACAAGAATTTGGCGACGCTGAGTTGATGCAGATGTTCCTACCGTTCGGTAATGTCATCAGCTCCAAGGTCTTCATTGACAGGGCCACAAATCAGAGCAAATGTTTTGGTAAGAATGTTTTCTCCGTCAGCATCTACCGTAAGCACTACCCACTAGAATGTACCGGATTAACCCGTTTGTTTTTTGGGTGCACTTGGATTATTATTCGAGCTAGCGAAACCAGATAGCCCCGATAAGATTGAAACATGAGGCCGTTCTTCTGGATCATTAATTGGTTTCTGTACGATCGCCTCGAGCTATTTTCCAGCAAATTGACCTGCCTAAGTAAGATCCGTGCTGTAATCTAGCGGAAAAGGGAAAAACGGGAAACGACTCAATAAAGCAATCAAAAATCAATCAGCAATATAGCTCCAGGAGTCTCGTGTGAGCTTTTGAAAAAGCGTTCCCTTTCCCCGATCTTGGTCCAATCACAGCCATTTTCCCGAGAAAGAAATCCTCAATTGACTGCATGCACGAGGAGGCGAACTGACGATGGCGGAGTGAAAGAAGCAAGAACGAACGAGAGAAAGAGCCCTAATCCTTTAGCCCATTTCTGGCCATTGAGATTTCTCTCCTGTCCTCCTCTTCCTCTTCCCCCTTGGCATAATGTCGTCTCATTAGTGGAGAAATATGTCGTTGACAAGTGGTTAATGAAGCGCTATTCACTGCACTATTTCAGGCTTTGTGAGCTTTGACAACCCGACCAGTGCCCAGGCGGCAATTCAGGCCATGAATGGGTTTCAAATTGGGATGAAGAGGCTTAAGGTCCAATTGAAGAGACCCAAGGATGCCAGTCGGCCTTACTAACAAGAAAGACCATCAAAGGTAAGAGACGACGACTCTAATTGCATCAACTCTGGCAAAGAGAACACGACAGGCGGCAGAACCATTTTCCCATTCTCAACCAAAACGTTTGTACCGCTCACAGTGTGACGACAAATTGATTCTCTATTCGGTTCTTTGGCGAAATCGGTTGGAAAAGCGTCCCACTGTCGTCTCTTGATCCACGTCCAAACTCATGTGTACCTATCCACTCAATAGGTATAATCATCCAGTTGAACTTATCCTCAAATACTTTCTGCAATTCCGCTTTCGATCGGTCGACCAATCTCGGGGATGATTGAGCCTGCCCACACGCGTCAAAGACACACAATGTTCAGTGCTCCTCGATTATCTGTGCTCATTTGCTGGGCCACACCAAACTGACGAACAAACAGCCAAACAGCATCATAGAATTTGATATCCTATATACTACTATTTTTAAGCTCTCTTCGATCAAATTTTGCTCAAAACCTAATGGAAAAAGCCCTCAAAATTCGAAGCTGGCGGCACTCCCACTCTCTTCTCTCTCCTTTTATTACCTTGTAAGTGAAACACTAAACCATGATCATGGTGGGGGACATTCTTGGTGTTGCCACTGTTTCCCGTGTTTGTCCATGCATTTCTGGAAATGATCCATGGCTCCTCTGTTCTTCTCAATGTGTTCCATAAAAAAGCAAGCCTTTCTTGGACGATGATTCAAAATCAGTTTAAAATGTTCATTGTCGTTTACGAACATCTTGATGTCTCATCGTTGATGTGTTCAAGGTAGATGCCAGGTGCCAAGATTGCCTGAGTGTTCCATGTTCCCATTGTTTTACGGACCTCTTCAAGCAATAGGACTGTGGACAGAAGTTTCAGGTTATGTGTTCCGATTGACTTAGGCATCTTCGTGAACATCCCCAGCATCATGAGAGGCATTATATGAATCTAGGTGTTTTTTTTTAATGTTAATTGTCCCTGGATTATGAGTCCTTACCCAGCTCTAATATCAGTCTCCATTTTTTTACAGAGTGAACTGGATTTTCCTTATAAAAGAAGAACCACCAATTCCACAAAACTCAAGAGAAAAACCACGAACTTTGCCCATGCATCCATTAGCATCTGATTTAGAGGCATCCCCGTCCTCTTCCTAACATTGCAAAAATCTTTATTGCTTTGGTTATTGAAGACCCTTGGGCGTAGTAGTTATTCGGACAGTTTGCCCCCTATATCCCAATATGAACCTCTTACAAGTCGCAGCTCATCATCTACTTCTGGACTGAATCCTCGAGTGAGAGATAGCGTGTGAACCGACTTTATGACTCTTTCCTTGACCCTGATATGTCCTGCATTAAATGTATATAAGTATGCCCAGTAATGAAGAACATGACGAGCAGTTTTGAACCAATGGGAACGTAAAACCACTTAGTCCTTTAGGTGCATAATCTCTTGAATTCATTTGTACCCGAGCAAGATTGTTGCTGGAGCTAGTCACAAACTGTCACACATTGTAAGCCTGCTTGTATTTAGTAAGATAATCAAAAATCTTATGGCCACCCTGTTCCAGGATGTAAAAGACAACAAACCAGTTACAAAAAAAAACCATTTACAGAAACTTTTCTGTGATAATTGACAGTGTGAGAAGGGGTGAGATTGTGGCTGATGTTCTGTCTGGGTCAAGAGAACCAAACATCGGCAAGCACACACGCGACCACATCACCACACAGTCCTAATCTTGGTTTTGAGAGCCAATCTCTGGTTCGCCCACGAGATCAAATTAGGAGCGCGCCCCTCAGAAGCACTGCTTAATCTTGGCATTGATATCAGCTTCTGTGAATGAAGATGACCCGTCTCCTCCAATCTCGATAAAGTGCCAACCCAATCCCGCCACCCCTAGTCCCAATGCCCCTTGTCCACCTTTGAATTATGTAAAAACATGTGACAAAGAATACTCTTTACCCATTGTCTAGTCAGGAAGGAATCTTGGATCCTCCCTCGGATCTCCAGGGCCTTTGGTTCAAAGAGAAGCTCATGGAAAAATCACCTTGCTTGTAACTCCAACTCATCCTGAAATTTACTTTCACTCCCTCTCTCTCTTTCTCTCTTTCTTGATCACTTTCAGATCCATCTTCAAGTAACTTCCCTTGTGCCAAGAACATACTTTTTCTTGATCAGATGATTTACTTATTTAATTCTCACTAGTCATAAGAAGCAACATCAACAACAACCATCAAATTGGCCAGTCTTGATCTTCACCAATTAGTCCAATTGAAACGTTTTTTTGTCATTTTAAATGAACCCTTAGTTAACTAGTCAGTCACCCTGAATTTCTTTTCAAGCCAATGAAAGAAAGGCTGAATCAACTCCCAAAAACCAAGTCAAATGAAAAGAATATTGCTTTCTTAGGGACAATCAAAAGATTGGATGGTTCCCTTGGTTCTAGAAACAATCTAACCAGCATTTCACCAGAGTATTCCTGAGTTCCTTGGATCTCATCCGATCATGCCATTTGCAAGTTAAGGCCCATTAACCCAGCTATCTCACACCTTCATTCTCTCTCAACTCCCTCGGCCAACAGACAAAAGCCATGACCTCCCTCACAAAATCGAAGCATTCATTCACCCCTTACGTCTTTTGCAAATCCTACCGTAGTTTCAAATAACTACCACAACTCCTGCTCTTGCTGCTAGCAGAGACCACAAATACAACCACCACAACAACTAAAACTACTACCATTACTACAACTATTATTATGATTATTACTTCTATTATACTATTAACCAATCATATCAAAAAGTCTTTGAGAGTATTCTGCCAAACTTGGCGCGGCTCTATCATGTGAATAGCCCAATTAACAAATGTAACATCCTTTTTATTTGTTTCCCAGATCCCATCTGTCCTTCAGCTTCAGGATCAAACCATTTCTTTCCTTGGCGTTTGTTTGAGTCAAGCCAATCAAGTCAAATGGTCAATCCATTGGTCCCTGATTTCAATTTGAAACCGAATTTGTGCGACTACTCAAAATACTTTTACTACTTCAGCCCCCTTAAGACATTACCTATAGTTCTTATACTACTCCTCCCTTTCTTCCCCCAACAGCTTATACTATTGATACTTCTAATACTGCTACTAACTTTCCTTTCCACTGCTTCTTCAATTGTTTCTTGTTGTTTTACTCCAATAATCTCAACTACTGAATCTGCAATCATATGTTTCATTATGGATATTTTCATTTATATCAATACAATTTGTATCATAATTATGTTGGTCTTTACCATTTTCTTGTCATTACAAGTACTATGACTATTACCACTATTATTATAATTACTATTATTTCTACTACAACAACCACCACTATTATTATTACTACTACTAATACTATTATCATCATAATCAAGTGCTGTATAATTGAATTTACATATATCTAAGGGATCAGAACTAAAGATAGCCATATAAAAAGGATGATCACAAATCGAGTAGTCCTATAAATCGTCATCAAATCACCCAGAAATATTCAAGCATTTTACAAGAAAACTGCAGAAACATCACTAAAAATACAAACATTGCTTTGCTCTTCTTTCTGCACATCTAATTTCCCCCACGTTTAACAGTTGAGGCTACTCAACACCGAATCCAAGTTCAAGAATTCATTCAATTATCGACATCATTATTCTCTTGACCTCTTGACATCATCATTGATTTCACACCCCTGAAAATTGAGTTCCCCCTGTACATGCATTTTCCAGTCATTTGCATTCATGGCCTATGACGTATGAATTTTTAGTTCAATAAAGATAAATTGATAGAAAACACGCACGGTGTACACTTTTGTGGAAAATAAAATCCGGCTCGAAACTAATCTCGATCAAATTTAGAATGGCATTTATTTTTATCAATTCCATCTGGACTGGAGCTTTGGTTCCGAGAAACCTACGTCAATCCTCACTCATTCCTGTCACGTTTGTCAGTTAGTTGATCCGCTTGTCTGTGAACTAAAAGAGCGACACATCAAGGGCCTCTAGAGAAGAAGCGGCAACCTGTGGCTCAAGAATACCACAAGATGGTATATTTCAATATTGTCTAGTTAACATTATTGTGGGGCTATTTTTATTTAACCATCAATATCCCAAAAAGATATTTTTTCATTCCAGCTCTACGTATGTCAAAACTAAGGAAAGGGTAAAATGTAAATTCGATGGCTTGCTTTGGCGGACTCATATTTTGAAAATCTCACACAACCTACCTTGGACAACATCTTTCTAAATAATAATAAAAGACGATGTTTGCTTCCCGCATCCACAGACCGAACGTGCCGAGACATAACGCGATTCATATGGTCGTCAATACGGAAATGACCAGAACAAAAAAAAATCAACTTGCAGGTTTGATGCTGCGGGACTAAGGCGGTTTCAAAGGAGAAGCTGAAAAAAACTTGTTTTCAGTCATGTGTGAACTCTTTCAAAATACGGTACAAAGAACTTGAAAAGCTAGACTCAAATGGAACTACTTAAGATCTACCGGTACGAGAGCAATGGCAACGTACGCTGAGGTGATGTTCAGTTGTGTAGGGTGGAGTTAAAACATATTCCCCAAAAGCTTAGCGATTTATTTGAACTGAATTTTCAGATTTGGCATTGGAACAGAACATTCCTAAGGTCGAAATGTTTCTATATACCACCCCGTCTCATTTGTGCTGTGTTTTGGTGCAACTATAATTAGCTAGATTACCTAAAATTGGTTGGTTGAGATTTGTTTGTGGACAATATGTTTACAGTCAATGCTGCTTCTCTTAACTTCTGACCACGAGATGAAGCATCAATGCTAATAAAATCAACGACGTTTTTTGGATTTCTCAGGATGAATAAAAAGTGACCAGATATTGTTTCCAGGGAGGGAGCTACACTCAAACCAGAATTGTCGCCCCCATTTCCAAGAATTCCTTGCTCTCATGACGTGTTCCCATATTAGAAAACAAGCCATGCTCGGAAAGGTGCTAAAAAATATGGTCCGGTGTTTGTATGTACGCAACAACGAAATGTGTGCGTACCGTACGTACGCACACCATTTACGTACGCTCTTGACGCTCTTGTAAGTTGGTGGTTGGTCGGTTGCCCACCTCACTTTTGGCCCTTCGTATAGCTTGAAATCGTCGAGGAATTCCCCCGTCTTTTTGTTTGACAGGGTGGTTTCAACCACAGGCAACAGTTCGACTCCATATATGATGTCCTTCAGGTCTCGGTTGGAAGACCAATCTTCTTTCTGGCTCCACTCGAGCAACAACATCGCTCCCATTGAAGGTATTCACAACTTAGAAGCCAAAAAGTGCAGTGCGATGATTATAAGGAACGTGTCATTTGTCTTGGCCTTAGCGGCTTGTGCCTTAGCCATGCCCGTGGAACCTGTTCCTGAGGCAAAGATTGATGCTGTGTCGTACCTGGCAAGATTTGGATATTTCCCCGAGATCTCTTTTCGTGGGATTGGATCTGCCCCTCTGAATCAGCCTCATGTGGATCAAAATTCGTCGGTATTCGAAAACGCGATCCTGGAGTTCCAAGATTTTGCCGGTTTGGATTTGACCGGAAAACTCGACGAAAAAACTTTGGAAAAAATGGCGCAACCTCGATGTGGTGTGGCCGACAAGGGCAAATTGGAACTAAGGTTCAAACGATTCGCCCGTCATTCAAGTCGTTGGGAAAAGACAAAGTTGAGCTATTATATATCCAACTACCCCACGGACTCGCTCTTGACAAAAAGTGAAATCGATAAAGAGATCTCCAGAGCCTTTCAAATTTGGAGTGATTCTAGTAATTTGATCTTTACTCGAGTGTTTGCCACTGAACAAGCGGACATTCAACTTGACTTTTTCCGAAGGAACCATGGTTCAGATGATCCTTTTGATGGTCGTGGTGGAGTTTTAGCTCATGCCTTCTTCCCAAGATGGGGTGGGGATGTACATTTCGATTCGGATGAAGAATGGATCAATGAGCGATTCAAGTCTCGAGCCTTTTCCAAAAACGCAAAACAGCTTCTGCAAACAGCCGTTCACGAAATTGGACACAGTTTGGGTTTGGAACATTCCAAGGCCAAACGATCAATCATGGCACCCTTTTATCAAGGTTGGATGGATGATCTTCATTTGGAAACCGATGATATTCAAGGCATCCAGTCTATTTATGGGAAAAGCAAAGAAACCTCCACCCCGACACCCGAGCCGACAACCATATGTAATACATCTAAACGGCCGGATGTAACTTTCGTGACCTCTTTTCCCAATCCCTCACCGCCCGTAAACCGCCCTAAACCATCCAAACCCGACATTTGTGTCAATTCCTATTTCGATGCTGCCACGGAAACTAAGGATGGGAGCTTTTACGTATTCCAAGGGGATTATCATTGGGAGTTGACCTTGGAAAAGGCTGGATTTGAACCTCAGTATCCACGAACCAACCAAGATTGGGGTGGTCTACCGGGAGATGTAGATGCAGCGTTTTACAATCCTGCCAATGGCATGACCTACATTTTCAAAGATGACCAAGTGGGAAAGTATTTTAATACAGATATCCAACCTGGGTATCCCAAGCCAATCTCACAAGAGTTCCATGGTGCTCCTGATCGAGACATTGATGCAGCTTTGCTTTGGGGAAAGAACAATCAGTTGTATCTCTTCCGAGGATCTCTGTATTGGAAGTACAACTTTGACAAAGGAACGGTGGAGGATTCCTATCCCTTAGAAATTAATAAAAGATGGCGGGGTGTCCCCAACAACCTTAGTGCTGCTCTACGATGGACTAACGGAAAAACGTATTTCTTCAAAGGGAGCTCGTATTATCGCTTTGACGATGATACCTTTACTGTGGATGCAAACCCACGAGTCCGATATCCTCGTACTATTGGCAAATGGTGGCTAGGATGCCATTCCAAACCTCAAACAGACTTGGAGACGGAAATGGAGGAAGATGCTGGGACCAAACGAAACCCTCGTCGATGGACGTGGAGCTAACAAATGTAACTTCCCTGGAAAACATTCTAGACGCACAATTCTTATTCAGTCAGTTTTTAAGTATTAGTAATTGTTCGGCCTCAGGTCTGTGATTGTTCATAACTTATGCTATTTATCTAATTTTTGTAATCTTTGAAGATTAGTGTCATTAAAAAGATGTCGAAAGTTGAAATGCGTTCTTTTTCATCATAAGATTGCGTATCAAAAAATCATGAATAGAAATCTTTGATAAATTTGTTTTTACTAATGTGATAAGCCTGACTGAAACATGACACCTAAACAAACATCTTAATTTGCCTTGAAGAAAACTAAATTTGTGTACGGTTGAAAGTGCGCGACGAAACTGCAACAAAATTGGAGCTTTCCGGCTCAATGATATGTATAAAGTTATGATTTTTAGAATTGTCATAAAAGTGCACAAAAATTGGCACCTACAATATTGGACGTTTCAAGCGAATAAGTAACTGGGCAAAAAGTGCATAAAAACTAGCAGAAAGAGCAACTTAAGTGTTAAGAAAATTTTGAAAATGGCTAAAAGTGCAAGGAAAATTGCAAAAAGGTCTGAAATTGTCCCCCTTAACGACTATCTTAATTTCCTTGAATGTTAGTTTTCCAGTTCCAATTCCCAAATATTTAAATAATATTGGCAGCATCTTTGGAAATATCAAACAGTGCTTACAATAGTGCTGCCTTAAGTCTTAACACAATCATTGCATGTATTACACATACTATATGTATGTTATATTACATGTTATTAAATGTTATATTACATGTTTTAATTAGTATTGTTTTTTAAGTTTACAATATTTTTCTAGATTTTATATTATGATTAATTGTTCCATCTTTGTGAGTGGGACCAAAATGGGCACATTTAGAAACCAAAAGACCAAAAGTTTCAAATGAGCAGGGGAAAAATTGAACCCAACACCAAAAGTAATTTATGGATCAATAACTAACATCACGAACCCATTTTAACTAAAATTTTGGTGGTGCAGAGAGCTTAAAAAATACAACAAATCACTACTTTTCGAACTTTTATAAAGCACCTCCTTGTTAGTCTAAACAGGAACCACTGTAGTACGTCAGGACGAATTTCAAAAATACACACTGGGTCCGATCATTGACAAAAGCATAAAAGCAAGTACTGTACATATTGAATCCTTGTCCAAGATTCTGAAAAGGATGACCCAAAAATGTTTAACTAACGAATCCCATCATGCCAGACCAAATACTTTAAAAATAACGCAAAAAAAGTTTTGTTCTTATATCTACTTATTATTTTGTACAAAATAAGCTTTTGCTTCCACAAAAACTAAAAAAAACGGGAATTTTTTTTAGAGACAAAGCAAGTGTTCAAACGTGTTTCAGATTTTTTTTGAACTATTTAATCGCAAAATTCAACATCAATCACTTGCTACGCATGACCATCCTGGTGCATCAAAAATCTATCAAAATGATACCTCTTCGATGAAATGGATTGGATTTATGTCACCATATTTTCGTTCGACCGTCTTCAATTCAATTGTCTACAATACACACACGACTCTATAAATAGCTTTGGGATGCCCATTCACTTCCGAGATCCGGTTCGGCCACCATTGTCAGTTTGTAATTTGACCTCGGTTTACGTTTCTGAGAATCGTGAAGCAACAGTGTCACGAAATAAATACCCAGGGGGAAATCAACCGTTTTCACAAAAAAGACAGAGCGACTCAACGATATTATTGAACTTATCTCACATCGCCAACTGAAACCACGATTCAAATTTTAAGTCGAGTCATTGAACTTAGGTCCAAAATTAGAAACAAAACAATTCGTTTTTTCCCACGTTAAACACGAGTTAAACGTGACTTTTAGAGCCTCTTTAGGGGCCTCTGAAGACGTCTTAGAGTTGCAATACTATAACAAAACAAAAGAAACTACAACAAAAGGGGCTACATTTTTATGTTTAATAATTCGCCCGGAAAAATATTTGCTAGAAAGTGACAAAATATTAAATACATATTTTGTTCAAAAGCACAAAATATTTGAAAAATAAGAGGATATTGAATTTTCTTTGACAACGCCATTACTTGTCAAAAAAACATTTTTACCTGTGAATACCAATTTACCCAAAATAGTTTTGGTAAATTTGATACTATGTGTCGTTTTTAGAGGCACACTTGAGACTTGATTGATTTAATATTAAAATTCTCAAATTGCCCGAATACATAGCGCACTTTTTTGCGTCTATGACAGAACTTGCGGCTGTGAATGTTTTTCCAAGTACAAATGCTCTTTGTAGACATTTTGGCATTTTTGGTTCATTTTAGGTAAACCCAATTGTGCATTGAACATTCCTTCTCTTTCTCAATTTCTTCTGATTTTTTTTCTTACTGAAATATTCGAGCAAATATTAAATTTTTCCTCAAAACAGCCAAATTATGCAAGAAACTGAGGATGATTGGGAATATTTTGGAAACATTTTTTAGTTTGAAAATATTGTTCCAAGACCTTTTAGTAAGTGTTTTGAGTTCTGCAAGTTGATGTTTTCTAAAAATCGAAAATATTGAGGTTTTATTTCTCGATCAAACAAAAAAACTGGAATCGAATAACCAACGAGGATCAGCAACTACAGATTTATGAAGCTTGCTTGAAAATGTGGTAGAATTTCTATTTTATCGTTATTTCTATTTTACTGGTTGAGCTTAAAGGATAAAAGGGTTGTACGAAGAGCACAACCGCTTTAAAACTAATGCCACTACCTGAAAAACCTCTGCATCAACCAAACCTAGTGTTTGGCTGGATAATGGCAATATTAGATTTTATTCCATTTCTTCATCGGACTTCTGACAAAATTGATATTCTTTAGTATAGTTTACATACTTTCATACTCTAAGGTATTTACTTAAAACAAACTTAAAACAAAGTTGTTCTCTTCAACATGCAACAATTCATGCTACTTAAGGTTTTTGGTTTACGTTTTTAGCTAGAATGCGGGGTTTTACAAATTGTTGAGACATTTTTCTCAAAACACCAACACCTCAACCAAAAAATTCCACTTTCAATTTACATTTACATACATTGTCCAATGACGTTAATTGTCGCAATAAACATTATTATTATTATTTTGAGTGCCTGCGCCATGGTGGTGAACGGGTTAATTGTGGTCTTCTCGCCTTGTGCTTCTTCCAAAAAGTATCTCTAGCAAACAAAGGAACATTACAAGTGGATATGTGCAGTTCTCAAGAACATAATGAAGTGTTCGTATCAGTCATGCTAGTGGGGATATTCCCCTACAATGATATTCTGTTGCAACATGGGCATAAACGTTTTTCGAGGCCAAAAATAATAACCTGTTTCATCTGTAACTAATGATAGAAATCGACCCATGAGTCCCTTTCGTCTTTTGCTTATCGAAAAGTCAGTCTTTGTAAAACCTCTTTGCCCAAATACTGAAACAAGGTAGAGTATTCCAACACTAAAAAGCAAATGGAATTAAATTTCAATCAATTTCATATTAAGCAGTTTCATAGTGAAAGTACTAACATTCAAAGTCTGGAGATTTTTTTTCTTGGACACATTAGAAATTTCCTCTCTTGCCAGCATCGATCTATTGTCTCAATAGATATTGAAACCGTTATTTCTCGTCAAAGGAATATTAGAAGATTAGTACAAACTAGTACAAACGAATATCAGAAGTCGAGGAAGACTTTTGCAAATGGAAGTTTTCATTTTCATCGGAACGTGTTCACTTCCATTTCTTGCAACCTCTGAAAGGGAACACCAACAATTCTCATCGCTAGTCTCTCACTTCAGCAAATCATTTGATGCTTGCAAGAAGAAACGTCGATCCAAAAATGAAAAAGGTCCATTCAAATTAAGTGTGTTCTTTTCCCACGCAGCTGCAAATGGTCTGACATAACACTATATTTTAAAAAACAAATTCCATGGAAAATATGGCTTAAGGGTTTTGGGGACTTGATTTTGTTATTTTATCTACACTAACCACTAGGGATAGGAAGTTAAGACGAATAGAATTGCCTGATTAGACGAAAAAAGACGAATAAAATTGAACGATTAAACGAAAAAAGACGAATAAAATTGACCGATTAAATGAAAAAAGACGAATAAAATTGACCGATTAAACGAAAAAGGACGAATAAAATTGACCGATTAAACGAAAAAAGACGAATAAAAGTTCCCAACAGACGAAAAAAAAGTACTTGCAAAATGGGAAAAATCGAATTAATTTCCCAAAAAGGCGTATGAACCTATCCAAGAACCACTGTACTACAGGACGAATTTCAGAGCAGTGTCTATGACGTCATCAATCCACCTTGCGTTGGACCATCACCTATCCGTCATTAATTCTAGGTTGAGAGAAGTTCAACATTCATTTGCGAGGAAAAGAGAATTCAGTCAGGGACGCCAATCAAACATGTTGTTACAATCTATTCATTTCTTTTCATAAGCAAAGCTCATTACATTGGATTTTGAAAAACGATTTGAAACTTTGAAGTTATTGAAAGATTTACGTGAATCAATAATCTATTATAATATTGTTTCTTTTGCCCATGGCAACCCTGGTTTAATTCTCCATGTGGTGTCAGTGTTTGTTCGTTTGACAGGGTGACCACTTGAACGAGAGGTTCGATGAGAGGGGCAACATTTCTTATCTTCTTTAAAACAGAAATTGTGTTCTTTTTGTCTTCTTTTAACTCAATATTTTAAGCCAGTTTTTGACAGTGGTCTTTGCACTATTTTTGGAGAGGGTTGTTCAATTTTGGATAGATGTGGTCAATTTAGGTTATTAACCAACCCTAATCAATTTGGTCACCTTGAGAAACGTGCGACCATTGTGAATTGAGCTTCGAAGAAGATGTCACGCTAAAAACCTTGTGGATTTACCGATCATTCTGGTTATCTTGCCATCTCCAAGTGTCACATTCTAGTGTTTTAGTGCAAAAAGAAATCCAGTCGTGCTGATTGAGAAAGAAAATTTGGATGGGTCGTGTGTGGCCCTTCAAAGAAAAAGAGAGCTTGACTTCATCCTTCTTTCTTTCTTCCAATCAAAGAACATCGTATTCTCCATTGATGAGAACTACTCAAAGTCATTTGCATCACTTATGTGTTTGTTCAGCGTGCTTTTGAGCATTTCATCTTTCTCTCAGATCATTCAATGGATAGATAGATGGACAAGAAATGGATCGTAGGATTCAGGGAATATTGGTCTTCTCTTGTCACGACTGCAAACTTTGGTGTGGTGATTCAACATGAAAATGAATGGGAAAAAGCAATGGAATCATCACCAATTAGACAAGGACAAGCACGTGGAATTGAAGTGGCAACCCTCAGACTACTTTTGGCTGAAGTCCTACAACTTTGAGAAAGATCAATTATGAGAAGACCAGTCAGCACAAGACATCAATGGTTAACCAACCACAAGAGAGGGCCTTCATGGCTGGATTGGACTACATTCACAAAGATGCTAAAATTTGCGGATGATTTGAAGATCATCGGGATTATCTTGCAACCTCAAGACGAGAAATGAGCCCAAAGTGCCTTGAACTCTGCAGAAGATTGGGCCTCAAATGACCATCAATGTGGATAAGTGTAAGATGATGAGGTTTGGAAAGAGGCCAAAAACCACTCCCAAGGATATCCTGAAAGGTCAGGAATTTGAGAGCATAGACATGGAAACAAACCTTAGTATCATATTTGATCAGAACATAAAATTCCGTGAACACTATGCTGATACCGTCATGCGGGCGAGGGGAATGATGGGACTCCTGAGACGCACTTTCACCATGAGGGACAAGAAAATTATAAGTGTACGTTAGACTTCTAGTGGAGTGTAACATGACTTTTACTCTCATTGTAATGCTATAAAATACAACCATTCACTTGAACACACGTCATTTCTCTGGTTATTTGCCATTGTTAAAATGTTGTTATGTTCCGCCATTCACTCAAAAACGAATGTTATTAGCAAAATAATCAAAATTTATTGAATCAAAGGCAGTCATCGCATGTCCTAAATTGCCGGTGTCGGCCTTAAGCTGTAGGTCCTTCGACCTTGAAGTGAATCCTTCGTAGAGTCATCCTTGACCTATCTTATAAGAAAGAAGAAAAAATAAATGCCCGTCCAGACGAAAAAAGACGTTTAAAGCTGTTCACACAAAATAGACGTTATGTATGTCCCTATTGATAAGGACCAATCTGTCTGAACTGATCTGGCTGTCAAAAACGGCGAAATCTAGAAAATTTAAAAAAGGAAGTACCTAACGAGCAAGAATTAGCCAGTAGTACATATGTCAAATAAAAACCAAGAGTTCAAAATGCCTTCTTAAAGGAACGTTTTTAGAACAGCTATACTTAAAATCAGATTTGCAAATCCAATAATTGTTCTGATGGCCTTTTCAACCCAATAGTAATCTTTTCTTTCTGTGTCTGTTGAGCAACTGTACGAGTACAGGTTAATTTTTTAAGTTCGGATTGTATTTTGTTTGTGCAAAACCGCAACTGACAATCAAATTATTACATTGGCAATGATTGGTGGGGTTGAACTTTCTTTGAAGTTTTTATTTGCTTGGAAAATTGAAAAAAAAAATGCTGCAAGCGCTTGAAATCTAAGAGAATCCAAATTTTTGACCAATTAGACAAAAAAGACAAATAAAATCCAAATTAGACGAAAAAGAAATTGCGACGAAAAAAGGCCAAAAAGACGAAAAAAGACGAATCAGTTTATTCGTCTTAAGTTCCTGTCCCTTCTAACCACAAATCAAGCCTGAAATACTGTACATACATACACAGAATTTTTTCTTCCGTTTGAAGTTTTGATGCATTTTTGGCTAAATATCATGTTAAATCATATTGAACAGGAAAATATTTCTAAATACACATTTTGCTATACGCCACTACTAGATTCACCAGAAAGATTGAAAAGGCTGCATATTAAGCTCTTGCTCGTTCTTTGAATGTTATTCTTTACTGATGCCCACGCCCTCATTTTCGTAAGGCATAGTTTTTATTTTACATTTCGTCTTACAAAGATTCCTGTGTGTTTCGATTAATACAATTTTTAGTGTTGGCAAGGTTTCAGCAAAGCTAGCTAGATACGTTGCTCAAAGAATCTCATGTTGCAAACCTCAATTTTCAAGTCAGTCTTCTTTTTTGAATGTTTCCTTTGTTTGAGATCTTTTTCAATTTCCAACCAGCGTCTTCTCGTCAACTTGAGCCACGTACGTACCTAGGTACCTAGGAACCTAGAAGAGAGAGGTCATTGTCGACATAATTTGGAAATTTGAAAAATGGGCACAATTACAGTATGAGTTTTCTAACTTGCTGCCAAAAACAGATAATAGACAGGAAATGTCCCATCACAATTGTCTTGATGGCTCGCTCACTGAAAAAGACAGAAGAGCCCAGAAACTGCATTCATTTCGACCAAAGTTAGTAGCTCAACCACTTTCTGTGTTGACAGGTTCGAATCTCAGAAGAAATCAACGAGGTTGCGAAGAACTTAGTTATCAAATGATTCCGCTCATTTTTATTGTTTCGCTGGCATTAGACAGATCAAACTTGCTCTAATCAAGGAAATTCCAAGACATGAGGCTAGTTTTTTAGACACAAAAGATCGATCTCAAGATCGTACTATACAATAAGTCCGATCTTGAGATCGATCTTTGCGGCTAAAAAACTAGCCTATGGAAGCCTCCGCTCAGGCGTTCAGCTGTGGATTTTTAAAAAATCGAATTCTATTCAAGTAAATGATTTTATTTTGATAAGATTGATACGACAAGCGTTTAAAGGTTGTTGTTTGCTGAATTTCAGCATCATGCGATCCTCCGTTCACAAGAAACAATGTTTCGAAATTTGCTACAATGGCAATACATACGCGCGGAAACGAGAGAAAAATTGACCCTACAATCGTCCTTTTGGACGATTCTATGTGCAAATATTCGATCGGAAGAGGGCGCTATACTCTACGCTTCAAATTTCTCTAAATGCAACAGGTTTTAGTCGATCAAGTTGAAATTAAGCATGTGAGCTTTACATTACCAGCCGGACTATTGGTTTAACTAGATTTTTCTCTGTCTAACACAGAATTCCAAAGATGGATTTTGCCAATAGCCGAGGCATTCAGGTATTCAGTCAACTTCAGATATAAGGGACCCGGCGGGACCACCGAAGTTCGTCCCTTATATCCGACTGTCCCTTATATCCGACCGAAATTGCATGGAAATCGATTATCCGGACCTTCCAAAACAGTCCCTTACAAGCGAAAATCCCTTATATCCGGGTCCCTTATATCCGAAGTTGGCTGTATAGTGATCCTTGCTCTAATCCATCGACATGCAACGGACTGTGACTAATGTCTTGATGGTTGTATTCAAAGGAATATTTCAACCCTAAAGTTAAATTTTATTCAGTGAAACAACCTTGTAATGCGATCGTCTTTCTCGGTTTAAAGGTTCTAATCGTAACTGATACCCAGCAAATAACCCATTCCGTCAAGCTTGGGCCATAAAAGAGATGATGGCAGCTTTTCCTCTGTAAAGTCATTTGAGAGCTAATTGCAATTTCAGTTGCCGCTATTTATTTCAAGCCCGGTCGTGGTTTACCACGAGATCACGAAATATTTTCTTTAACCCATCCACAAAATCTGAGAGCTTGAAGCTACAAGCCATATCTTGGTCAAACTAAATGTAGTGAAGATCTCTCTTTCCATGGAAAGTATCGTGGTCAATCTTGGTGCTCATTACTTTACTTTGACCTCCCATCTCTTTGCACTGGCTGCATCATTAGGTCGCTTCAGAGTAATTACCACCAATTTTGCCCAAAACTTGAAAAAAAACTACGAAGTTCGACAACTCCATTCTTACTTGACCTTGATAAAATATTGCTTGCTCCCCAAATGTGTTCGTGTATTGCTTGTCGCAAAATGCCACTTTAATGTATGTCAAGGCTTTAAAAAATTGATCAACATAATGTTTAATAAGCAAATGATTTCATTTCAGGCGTCCAGAATAGGAAGTTTTTTTCTTTGACTTAAATTCCGAAAACATACCTCGTCTAGCTTCCTCCTTTCAATCAGTCATCTTTATTCATACCTTTCTTCTTTCAAGAATCTGAGGTCGTCGTGTTGACATGTGCTTTAAAAAACTTGGTCTCCTCACGAAACCGACATTAAAATTGAACTCTTGAGTTGTTACCGACTCAACCAACTTCTCTACCATCTTATGTATGTAGTTACCTGACTACGAAGTGCATACACATCATAGTCAAAGGTTCTTGGCACAAGAGCCTAATACCATTCATTGGTTTGTGAAGAAAAACAAAGCCAGAAAATTCGACGTTTTCAATCCCTTCACACAATGATACTTCAAATGGGCGAAAAAGACACGGAGAAAGTGGTTGCGACTCCATCATAATTGTAATGGTACAAAAAAGGGCCTCGGTCCCTTAAGAGCTAATTCCCTAATTTGTCTTCAGGGCTCTCTTGTGCCATTCCAACTTTAAATCCTTCTGACAACACCTGTTTCTATGGCATGGCTCATTTTTTGTGTCAAAAGCGATCTGGAAGCGAAAAAGAACCGCAATTTCAGGCAATCTTGGTAGCTGAATGATGAAGCCATAACTCTGATCCAAGCACCATTATTGGGTTATCAGAACTCTGTGACGTGTTTATGTGTTTTAACTTCTGAAGGGCTCTCATAAAAGGAGTTATTTTTCCCGGACTGGCCGAGGAATGATGGAGGTTTGGCATGACATGAGATTGGGGAGCTCCATCCATTCATTGCCGTCTGCTCAAGAGTTTCGATTAGTTCGTTCTGGGGCTATTCTTTTTAAAGGCTTTATTTGAGAAGCAAACGAGTCAGTCAGAAGTGAAGCCAACTTGGTCATTGGAGGAAAGAGGGAAAGAGGATCTCTCAAATTAGCAGTCGTAAAAGGTCTGATGCTCATTCGATGGCTGGTAATGGCCTCATTTGTCAGATCATCAAGATGTCATGTCGTAAAATGATGCACTCCGTTCGTGTAATTTCCCAATTATCAATGGCATGACTACAAAATTTTGATTGGATGGACTACCAAGTGACTGACTTCCATTTATCCACTCCCACTGTTTTTTTCTTTATTTCCTTCTTAAGCAAGAAATTCTGAATTAGTGATGGGTTCGAAAACCAAACTTCGGGTAAAGTTTCGGTTTTGGTTCAAGTCTAAGAACCGAAATCACTGTCAGAAAAGTACAATAAAATATGGGATTTAGGTGTAAAACTTATGTATATTATCCGAAGTAAAATTAGTTCAAAAATTGAAATTGTTTTTGTGTGTGCGATCGTCAGTTACGTTCAATTCACTTTCGGTTTCGATTCAGCCTTATTTCGACCAAAACTTTTGACTTCGGTTTCAGCCTCTTTCGGTCCATCACTAGTTCTAATGTTTTGTTATTTGAACCAAAATGGTATCAACCAATGACAGCTTTATGATGGTGGTTTGATCATGTAGAATTGAAGAATAAACCCTCCTCAATGGAAAAGCGTCACCATAGAACGTGAGCGCTTACTTGTACATGTTTAGATCATGAAAAAAACGGTAAATCGCCCCGAAGGCTCTTAAAGAGAGTCCTACTCATTCAAAGCTGACGTCTTATTCTCCTTTATCTCTCAGAAAGGAGAGTTGTTGTGCCTGGTCCTTTTAAAATTGGGCTTTTGTGACTGGGATTTCCTGGTAGTTGTACCTGCCTAACGTTGATGATACCCAACCGACCGGGGTGGATGTTCTTGCTCATGAAAGATGATTTCCTGGGTCATTATTTTCAAGTAAATCCATGCATGAACCCAAGAGTCAACCAACAGCAATCCACTTCTCGTCGAAATTCTAGGCTCGAATCTTCATTGACTTGATTTGAGCTCCCGGTTTTCACGGGGCTCAGTGTGAGATTGAAACTTAATCAGAAACATAGGTACTACTCATCCGTAGAGGTTCAACAGTAGAGAGGCTGATTCTGGTTTATTGCCCCACATGACTCGTCTCTGGCTGGGCAATTGATGTTTCAATCTTCATTGATGATCACGATCGCCATTAAAATAAAGCCACGGAATCGCCTCTTGTGTGGTTTTTAAATCAAATCAAAAGTGATCTCGACGTTACCCACAAACTCGATCGACTCTATGTCAACGTCAAGAAATTCATAATCACAGGTTAGGAACCAAGAAACCACCAAGCTAGCGAGTTCATAGCTTGCAAACAATCATTAGGGTCTCTTTGGAGTCTCGTTTTTGCCATTCTTGGAAAGTCGATTAATCATAGTTTATCGTTGGCTATCTCCAACTAGCATAACAAATAATAAATGGGACCGGACCACAGGAGAATCGCCAAAAAATCACTCGGTTGTGACGTCATAAACCCAATGAGAGAGAGAAAGGAAGGGAAAACTTGGCAAGTCTCCCTTTTTCCCCCTTCTCCTCATCCCCAGACGAAAAATCATCAATTTTATCAATCTGCAAAAATGTGATCCAATAGTGTTTTCTTGTTTCACAATATGACCTGATCCCAAACCAAACTTCCTGCCGTGTTCCTTGAGTTTCCCGAATCATCATTTTTAACAAATTTGGTGGCGTTTTGCCAATATTAGCACCCCAAAAAGGAAAAAGGGTAGTAATGACCCTGGACATAAAAATCGCATTGGGCGCTCGCTCTCTAAAATTGGTCTTAAAAACTCTTTCCTTGGCATTGCAGAACGAACTTAGTGGAACAGAGACCGACAATGGAGTTGCTGTGAAATTTGCCCTTGGCTGGTCATGGGATGATTCAATGATGTTTGAAGTGGAGTCTAAGTAGCAACTTGGGCCAATCTTCTTCATTAGTTGTGGCTTGGGTTGTTGGTCGAATCAGAGAAGACGAACTCCTTGGCTTTGGGCACTATTTGGTGGCAATTGGCTTCCTGAAATCAGACACACACACACATTCGACCACCCACCATGAGAAGAGGTCCCAATGCAGAAATGGGCAACCATTTTGGGGAGTTTATTGTCAGAGGTCAAGTTGGCAAAAGGAAATACGTGACTTTAATGGAAGAGCTGATTTCTCAGGTACAAATGTTTGAAACATTGAGAGGCCCTGAAAGATTGAGAAAGGTCCTTTTGCAAGTTTGGTGTGCTCACTTCTGGTGTGAACGAATTAATGGGGAGTTACCTGAAAAGATGCGTCTGTTTGCAATGTGGGATCTTTTGTTGTGTTGATATTAGAACTGGAGCCTTTTTGTGTATTGTAGGCCCTGGCTTTTGTGGTCGGGACACATCATCCTCTCATCACGATGGCAAATTTGAAGATCCTTTTGTGCATTTGTCTTTGATGAAAGCCCGAGATCGAACCCGGTAATTTGTATTGGCCATAGCGATACGACAAGAGCAACCCTAAGATTTGTTCCAAATCAGTCCATTCATCAAACTGCACGCCAGTCAGTCGGGCTTGCTCACTGCGGGTTTTTATTGTTCGCAAATGGTGCTTAGTAATGCAAAGAATGTGAAGATGCCTCGATGATGATAATGATGATCCTCCAAAGAGATTCTGGCTCATCTGGAGCATAATTTTTCATGTTGTGACACGACAAGTGTCAGCAGACCACGCCAAGCGAGCTCGATTTTCCATACAGATCCAACGTGGGCTATGTTTTGTGGATTTTAATGGTGGTTCAGGCAGACATTCTCTGGTCTAAAGTTCACGAGCACGGTGACGAGTGCTCGAGAACCAGTACGATGCGTCTTGAATATTCTCGTTATTCAATTAAGCCAACTATTTTCGTTTTACGGTCACTTTGACCGATGCTATTTTAGGGGGTTCTTCAACCGGGAAAGAGGAGGTGTTTTCCTCTATCTATCCTGCGATGCATCCTCGTTGTTGAGTTCCGTTTGTAAACCTCTCATTAAGCTCAAGATTGAGTGCGGTTTCACTGACAGAATTTCGGTTCCGAACCTGCACATCAAAGTAGATCCAATCATTGCTCTTTCCAGATTTACCACGGATTAAACTGCTTGTGAATTTTGCCAGTGTGAATATCTTGAGCGTGGGAAAGTCAGAGAATTTCTTTCGGTTTTTTTCGCGTGTTCGCCAAGTTGACTCACGTTATTGGGCGAGGGATGTGCAAAACTTTCAGTCAGTCGGTCGAGGCGAACAGAGCCAGCAAGCACTAAGACAACGTGGCCAAGATGATGATGATCTCTACCATCTTCTTCCAACCTCCATTGCCAGCTCGAACATTGCATTACACCAAGAATCATCTTTGCTGGTTCCATACAGGTGGATGGATAGATGAAGGAAGGAAGAAGAAGAGAAGTTCTTTGTTTCAAGATGGGCCCTCACTTTTATACTTCTAAGGTCCGATCATTCATAGGCAGATCCGCCAAAGAATGGAGACGGCTGCCAAGGGTTGAAAACGGGCGACATTGGAATCATACCCGATTTTTGAGGGTGAAGGGCAGGACTTGAGATTTGAATGTGGATCGAGGATTGGTTTTGGTTATCTTTCTCATGGAATTGATTTGGCGTCTAAGTCTCTTTTTTGACATGCATTGCTGAATTTCTTTCATACCTTGGTACATCTGGCCTCAGTCAGGATTTGGAAAGAGATGAGTGGATGAGATGAAAATGCCAACCAAACCAACTCACTCATACATAGTTGAAAGTGGAGGGCAGCAATTTGGGTCCCTCCAGACCAGCTGAGCCTCCTTAAGATTTAATATTTTTGGAAGAAAATGAACGGTTCGTCCATTTTTACGCCATCGACGCATGCATAGGACTCATGAACCCGCTCAAGAAATGAGCGGAAAAAATTCTCTCACGCTATATTCAAAGGAGGATAATGATCAGGTGCGAAGACCTTATTGAATGAATGCGGTCCTGGATTCTTTCTTAGCCGTCCAGTTGAACTGGTTAAATCATCAGGGTGACGACGGATAATAAGAACGACAAGCCTTGATTTTGATTATGAACACAAGGTTCACCAGAGAGACTCGACGTGTCTTTGCGTGACTCTCGTTTCACTCAAAGACCAAAAAACTTGTGAAGCGACAGTTGGCTCCTCATTTTGATATCTCGTGATTTTATGAAATCTCTTCCTGCAAAAAAGCTGTGAGTGAGTCTTGACTGAAGCTCCAATTATGCGTTGAAATGTTAGATTTCTTCGAATTTTCCAACTCACTTGCTCCAAACTTTGATTTGGAGTCAGAGAGTTAGTGAGGAGGGCGCCATGGCCGAGACTATTAATACACTCTTCACTTCGGGATTGGAAACGAGACTCGGAAAATTCTTTACAGTTGGTGTCCATATGCTCTTAAATGTGCCATACATGGCAAGTGAGTTGCATTCAAAGCTAGTTTTTGGGTTCAAATATGTATTATGGAAAAGAGTTTTTTTTCTTGATCAATCAATTTGTTTTGCTGAATTGCAAGTTGGCATTTAATAAATGAGAGTATGCTTCTATCTGGATTCTTCAGTGTGACGATATATGATTTCAAAACATAAGCACCATGAAACTCAAGCCATTTCATGAACTCGGGTTTTAATGCTCTGTGCCTTGGCTTATGACATTAATATCCCTCCAAAATTAGCAACTTCTCTCGGGGTCTTGAACATATCCTATCTCCCTTGGGACCCGGTTCAAATTCACCACAGTCCATTGAGACCAACCTTTTCATCGACCAAGTGCATGAATGGTTTTCAAGATGTAGACTTATAATTTCGTCAAATCTCTCAGACTCTCTCGAGATCTGGTCCCACATTTCTGTCATCGAATGATCCAAGGAACCACGTCCAATGGAGGGTGGGCGAATCGAATACAAGGGAGCGATGTCAGGGCGCGAGTACTAACTGAATTAGTTTGGAAATATGAGCCACTTGTTCATCCATCTGGAAACTTAAGACTCCAAAAGCTATTTCAAAAGGAGATCGAGAAAAGCGGATGAGGGGTGAGTGAGTGGGTGGGTTGATTATCCTGCTTATTGAGGGATGGAAGAGATGAGTTGTGGGTAAAATAAGTGGAAAACCGTATCTCAAAACGCTTTGACGTTGAATTGGTGACAACTTGACATTCAGGTGATTTGTAAACTGACAAAGAGCTTCTCCATACTCACCTGATCAAAAGATTCCGCTTCTTCTAGAAGAGCACATAGATGTCATATGTCCGTACATCGGAAAACAAGGTCGAGTCACATGAATTGATAGGGCTAAACTGCTCAAAAAAGTCCAATTTGTGTTTTGATAGTCCATTGGGGCATCGTGGAAAGGACCCTGGGAAAGTTTGTAGACAAGTGATGTGATCTAGTTTGCCACTTAATGGGATGTTAAGTGAGCTCCGGGATTTTTATTCCTCATTTACGTCTTTGGGGAGCAAAAAGCACTTGAAGACAAAATTGTAGGTTTATTGAGTCCAATTTCAGACGGATCAGTGATGATGAAACTATCTTGTTGTGCCCCATGATTAAGGAGTAAAAACGAGAGTTTTCGTGCGTGATTAGGTGGGCTCATATACGCTTAATCGAAGCCTCTTTCTTTCTCGTTCTCTCTCACTCTTTCGGACTTTTTCTTTATTCACGTTCGCACAGACCACGTTGATGATGACTCGGCATTGAGAGGGTCTGAATTTTACAACTTTGACACGACATGGAGGAGCTTGTGAGAGTTGGAACCAACCAAAAAAATCGGATATCACTATTCAGCTCAAGATTCGAAAGGATTCCCATCACTCCCAGGCATGCATGGCTAATTTCCATTTTCCCTCTGTCCAATACTGTGTTTTCATCACTATTGGAAGAAGATTGGAAGTTGTCCTCTGAGCCGTGGGTGAGTGCGATTTCCCAGCCAAGTCAATCTCAATTGTCATATCTTCAAATCCACGGCAATCAAAAGACCCTCAAGCCAAGCAGCGCCACCACCACCACCACCACCAGTCAGTGGGGCAAGAAACAAGAGACCTGCTCCAGTTCGTTCCCATCCGATTGACCCAAGCAAACCACGCCAACCAAAGTGAAGAAGCAAAGACGTCCGTCGGTGACTTCAAGCACCCAAAGCCCATTCCTTCTTCCATCGAGACCGAGAAGTTCAGTTCTCTGGCAAACCAAATGGCAATATGACAGTGAGAGCGGCAGCAGTTTTCCCAAACCGTTTTGATCATCAACTCGGGTACAACACAGAGGGAGACCGACCACGAATGTCTCTTGAATTATTTCTCTTTCTTATATGACTGCAGTGTTGCCAAAAGGGAGGGGGCGGACATTCCTAAAAAAGGGTCATTTTTTATCGACAGTGACATGCAAACTTTCACCATGGGATGTACACTTAATTCTAGCTGGACAGTGGCATGATGATCCCAACAGCTATAACAGTCATCGAAAAGGTGACAAATTAGTGCATGATAATAGTTCCCTCTAGAATGGCAAACCTGACTTCTTTCTCTCTTTCTTTCCGAGACATGAGACCCCGGAGAAGTCAAAGAAGTGGTAGTTCACAACTTCCTTTGCTCCAGGGCAATTTCAGGTCAGGTGAGCCCAAGGTAATTAGTGCCTTGATGGTTATATGGCTTGTTCGAGCCATCCAAGCAATTCACCTGAGGGACCCAACCAACCACCCAACCACCCAACCATCCATCCAGTCAACCAACCATCCAAACACTCTTGAAAGTCGCAGACTTAGATTTGGTAAATTTCCCTCATTCAAGTGTTGTTGCCCCAATGCCAATTGGGTAAGTTTGAACTAACCAATCTCGTGTTTGGAGCTCTTCACCATGCCACTTCAGAGTCGGGATTTCTCTCAGTGCTTTCGGAGTTCACCGAGTGTGTTTCACAGTAGCTGGTTTCATGATGTTGTCATGCGTTTTGAGGGGTCATTTTGGACTTCAATGATTCTTTTCTGGACTGTTGGAAGCACTTCCCTCAACTGCCGTTACCAAACTCACAATCACGAAAAAGAAATCCAATTTTCCAATGCTACTTCGGGACGAGTGGCACCTTTGACAGCAAACCCCAGAACTTCCATAATAACATGATTGTATGCATAAGGAGGCGGCTCAGTACTACCGCCATTGACATTTGAACATTCAAGTTGGTTTTCTTCCACAGAAAAGCCTCTCATTTTTCCAATTAAAGGCCATTTTCTCTCCCCAAAGGAAGTGCCTCTAGCCTCAAAGTGCCACATAAAGAAAAAAAAGACGAAAAATAAGAAGCAATGGTCTCAACCAGAAGTTCAATTCAAGCCAATCTCAGAATTGGTGCTTGCTTTCATAGCAATTCTAGCAGGTTCTCTTGTCTTCTTGAGTTGGACAAAAAGACTCAGAGCAAAAGAGAGATGGCTTGTTGCACTTAATTTGATGACAGACCACCTGTGAACAAATTGATGGTCTTTCTAGGCAAGCACCACCGCATTAATTGGTCTTGACTCAAAAACACCCTTAAAACCGGTCATCACTTCGGCAAGAAAAATATCCACCTTAGACGTTCCTGATCAAATCCGTTGGTTGTCCAAGTTTGAGATTACCAAGGAAAAACAGGGCAACTCTCAGAGGATCGTAATTTTCGGATGTCTCATGCTTTGATTCCGTCAACCACCAATTTAAGGAAAGAAATGGAAGGTGTTTCACTTGGCATCCGGAAGATGATTACAATTCAACCCATTTAGCTATTAATCAACCATTAGAAATGGTTCATGTACGTAGTATCCATAACGTTTCAGCAGTCAAATAAACTTTCCTACCATAGACTCACACTGAAAAGAAGTCCCGTAAATCTCAAACCCTGAAACCATAAGAAACCACGAGCAATACTCATCAACATTCCTGTTGTTTTGAACAGACACAGTTCAGTTCAGTCAGGCCTATCTTTAACAACATGTGTACCTAGAGTGTATAAATTCCTATTTCGACCTGCCCCCCCTCCCTTCAAATCATTTCCTTGTGCCAGAGAGGCCTGAAACATTGGAGAACTCCCCTTCCAAACAATTGCTTTCAAACACTCATCATGTTGAATGATCCTCCCAAAAGCATGTAGTCCCACTATCATGAAAAAGCAATTCAGGGTTCTTTTCAATTCTTTTTCGCCCAATCTCTCATCTGCAATTGATTGTTCAGACGTGCGGATTTTTAGTGGGTACTCTTTTCAAAGCAAACCACAAAAATTTCGAGAAAATACTCTTTGGTGGAAGCCAAGCGATAAATGTCGAACCATTCCAAACATATGGAACGAGACCCTCGATCAAGAAGGCACTCTCACGATAATTGTGCAGGAAATGCTTGACATTTTTAGGGAGAAATGGTGAGAAACAACAGAATTCCTGCGTAAGTATGAACAATATTGCTCCAAATAATAAACAGGCATTTCCCGGTAGGAAAAGAAAAATCATCGAACCCCAACCAACCCCACTTATTAACCCACGCGATGATCCCTTTCAGAAAATTGGCTTTGATTTGATCCTTCATCCAATCGATTAGATATGATTGACACATTGGAGCGATTCTCATCCAATGATAACGACATCTCTGCGAGATCGTGGATTCAATCACAGCGTCAAACCTGTGTTTTTGACCACAAATTGATTGGAATTAGGGAAAGAAAGAGAAACGATTGCTTAGAGTCCGGATCATAAACTCTCTTGGTTCATTCACAAATTAAAATGACTCTAGTTCGAGCCACCAAAAATCGGAATCGGCATCATGTATGAGAAGAGAGTTTCAAGTTCGCATTCGAACGTTGTTTTCATATCGTTGCAAAACACTCGAGATGTCAACGGACTGGGCTCTCACGCGATGTTTCCAAGGCAGCAGCATCTCATTCCATCAGACTCGTCTATGTTTCTCATTAATCTCTCTCGGTGGGAGGCACAAGTTGGACCTTGTAGGATGAATCTGGCTGAAGACACTGCAGAACAATACCAACCCAAGTGAGTGCATTGCGCACGCACACTCATTGATGAGTGGAACGCTCTGATCAGACGGGAAGATGGTCAACCATCCATCCATGGCCAATGTCTTCAGACCCGAATCCATAGCAATTTGGGAATATTAATCTTGTTAGAACGCCCGATTCCAAGTGTCCAACCAACCAGCTTACCCTCCCATCATTCCATTGGGCTCGTGTGCCGTACTCGAGAAAGATGCTTCGAATTGGAGACGGCCAACCAACCACCTGTATACATATTATGGATGGAACATTAGAGCTCACATTGATCGGAGGTGCTCTGCCAAACTGTCTGGCGATGGGTTGCTTTGGGGTTGGTTAAGAATGTCTACTCCGAGCTTGATTGAGTGTGGGAGAATGCCCAAGATTAAAAGCACACGAATAGTAAGTGTACGCACATGCACCTCCTCTTGACTTGGTTTGCTATCAAAAGATGACGATATTCGAAAATAACGCACAGGATCAGCGCTTTAAGCGAGTTTTTTAAAGGGTCCATTGGCATTCTTGAGACTAATAAAAGGGAGCAAAGTCATGGTATATCGTGACGGTTCTTGACTGGTTTATTGAGTTCCCCGAACACTCCTCGGTTGGTTCGACCCTGGGTCTTTTCGCATTTTTCAGGGTGGGAAACTTGGTACTTCGTGATCCAATCGCACAATGGCCTCTTTTGTGGCTTGAACCATGTCATTGACGTGTTTGCGAGTGTCTCCATAAAAAAGGTACAACAAGCACTACAGGTTGTACCTATTCATCGGCCATCGATGCCGATCTACTGCGGGTTTTTTTTTCAATTGAGGAGCGAGATTGTGGTAGAAAATAATGGAAGATTGCTTTGCTTGCTTTCAAACCAAAGGAAGGAGACCTGCCAAGAACCATTTTTCAATTTCATCCATCTTGAAACCCAAGATGATCTCTTTGGTGACCACCAAATTTACATAATGACAATTCTTTCTTGCCAAGGAGGATATGGATGAAATTGTTTTTCCTTTTCAAAAAAGACCCTCAATTCCGGAGTTTTCAATGTCATTCCAAAGAGCCCACTGAGAAAAATGTGGACTCCATGAAAGCAAAAATGCTTTGAGGTTTTGGCTTGAGTCGAAGATTTTACTGACTGAATTAATCGTGTCACTTCAAATGGCGAGCAAGCGATAAGCAGGCTCCAACAAAGGACATTACCATCTTGTCGCTCCATAAGAGCCTTGTTGGATTGGGGCATTAAGCAAGACTGGCAAGTTCTGGATATCTAGATACCAACTCGGAGCAAGCACAACGCTGAAGATCTCAATCATTAGTCATTGAAGCTCATGTCATTTCTGGTTTTGCCGAAGAAGATAAACTTCAAAGTTCCTTTCGTTAAATCAGGGCGATGAAACAAATACATCCATTAACCCCCGAGTCTGAGGGATTCCAAGTCTGGACATGTCCACAAGTTGCGGGAGTGAGGGTTGACAAGAATAACAGAGTATTAGCGGGAACGTCTGCAGAGCTGAAAGACGAGTTCCAATCAGCAGGGGTGGTGATGGTGGTGGTGGACTCGAAGGAATCAGAGAATGTCTCTCCAAGGGATTCGATATCGTCTCAAGTTTGTCCGTTGATGTTGTGCTCGAGCAATTTCCAAGAGATGAACACAGATCGTGGGAGATTTCGGCTCCAAGGTTGGTTGCCAGTGAACAAGAGTCAATGGACTCGAAGACGGCGGCGTTCCAAGTCGGGTCGAGTGAAATAAATCCATTTCTTTGACTCTCGGGATCAGGTCACATGTAGAGAGTGGAGTATTCTGATGTGTAGTTCGAAGTTGAAGGCAAATGATATTGAGAAGAAAAAAAATCGGATGGAGATCAGATTCAAATCCTGCTGTTGATGACTATTTCATGGTGTTCGGGGGTCATAAAATCGCAATCAGCGCAATCATCTCGTCCAATATTCAGAGCTATTACTCCGTGATAAAGCGTCAAAACCACGAGCTTCAAGGTATTGATCCCAAGAAACATTTTTTACTTCAGTGTATCGTGGATCATTGATGTGATGCATTGCATCAGGCACTGCTGTTTTAATGACTTCGATAAACTTTGATTTTTGCGTTATGGGCCATGTTGCCAATCGAACCTTAAGTATTGTCAGGCCCAGAGGTCATTGTCACCTTAAAGGATGTTGCGATTGTGTTTGCCGAGGAGAAAAACCCTCATCATGGTCCCCATTTAATCATCTCCCTCTAGTTTCTCACACTTCTTCACCCTTGGCAATTCTCGCGTTTTGGCGATAAATTGTGCCCGACGGCAATTTGATCTGGCCAAGATCCAAATCTCCGTCATCTCGCCACTCTCGCGTTCGGCACCATCGCACGCTCATTCCTTCCTTGACCCGTCTTTTGCTTGGCAGAAGCCCGTTGAAAAACACGGACGCGAGAGACTACGAGGGGAAGAAGCTCTCAAATAAAACACAATTCAGTTCACCTCAAGCTTGAGGGGTGTTCAGCCAGAAATTCTGACAGGAGCACAGGTGTCATCTTTCAAGACTGAAGTCTGGACATCATTATAACCGGTGATTTTCGGTCAAGAGCAATATCTTAGAAGGGTCTATTCAACAACACGCACCAAACGAAGGGTAGTCCACCTGGTCAAGAACGACGACAAGAAACGGTTTCGGGTCTTCGGTCGCCTGACGTGGTCGAGTGTATGTCAGGAATTTTCCCCAAGGGATTCCAGACCCTTGCTTGCTCCTCTTGAGAGCTCTCCTTCTTTCTCTCTCGGCTCAACTCGTATTTTTTCACTGGCCAATATCCGTTGGTGTGCCAAAGAACGGTTGAGCTCAAGAAGATCTGACCGAATCCATTATTCAGATGTGATGTGCTCTTTGGCTTGAATGGAAGCCGTTTCAACGATCGACAGGACTAACATCGCCAAAGCAACACTAAAATTCCCCTATTGGAGACTTCAAATGGAGGTGAAACGCCATTGATTTCTAGGATTCCAGTGAAACGTTGGTCAAATATCTGGATTGTGTAACGTGTTATCAACCCCCATTATCCCTAAAAAGGATTTCAAACTGCTTTCCGACCGCATTGATTAAGGTGAGCAAAGTCAAATCTTATTTAAAGATAAGTCTTTTAGTTTGATCAGCAATAATATTATAAGAATTGAGAAAAGTGTTCAAAAGAGATTTTTTGGAGTTTGATAAATAACTCACCTAGGTTAATGTTTCACCAAAGTTCAACAAAATAAAAACTGGAGGATATTTCCTCTCAGAGCGTCCATTTCAAAGAGGAAGTGGTGGAGGTGTGGCAAAAGTTTCTCGAATTCTTGCTGTTAAAGTCTTGACGAATAATTGAAAGAGTCCGTTATTGGAGATCAGTTCTAACTTTGGCCCGGTCCAATTAAATTGCTCGTCGTGAACAAGCATTAAATAAAGTAATCACCGCGCTGAAACAAACCGAGTTCTCAACAAAGGTCTTTTTTGAGAGGTGGAAGAAGTCACTCGTGTTGATTGCCCTTTGTTTATCGCTCAACCTGTCACTTTGATGCCGAGATTTGCTCATTTTGTTGTTAAATGTCGCGAGTCTTTTAAACCCATTTTTATGGGAGCTGACGAATAAGCATCGCCGTCACATTTACACGAACGCCGTGTTCACACAACCATTAACCTCCACTCAAGAGCCCTTTAAGTTTGGTTGGTAAAGACTTTGAAGTGTTTTCTTCTAAAAAAGTGGTTTGGCGTTTATCCTCGATGGTATTTTTTTTGACAAGAATCATTGCGATAAGGCTGTTCAGTCACATTTTTGGTGCTGCAAAATTAACGATTTGATTTTGTCTACAAACGAAAAATAATTGCCTGCTGCATCGGGACAACCCTTGAATACACAACAAAGGATAGTCCCGAAAAGATAAAGATCAATAAAAATAACAATAATTAGGAAAAGGCTGACTTACGAGTGGTTATCATAGCATCAAAGGATGATCCACTCAGAAGCATTGCAATAAAAAATGGACAAATGTAAACCGAACGACTGAGCATTGAGAGACTATAATTTCTTAGTTCAAAGTAGTTTGATATCATTTGTCTGAGATAAATTCAAGTATGTAATCTGCGTAAATAACCAATCCAAGCAGGTTAAAGTTAACATTGATTTTAAAGTTGATGAGCCTTTCACCTAAAAGCTGTTGTCAACGCCTGATGTAAGCAAACTTTACTTTAAAAAATTGGAATTAGGGTGGGACTCCAAATTAAAACATTAGCTAGCAAAGTTTGAAAACTTGCTCTTTAGGGTCATGAGAAATCTATGGATAGTATTAACAAAAGTCGTATTTGGAAGAAATAACCTGGCCTGTGATTTTTTTATTTGGCGGTATGGGAGCTTACGAGCTGATTTTCAAAAATGAAAGAATGCTGTTCCGTGGTTTGCTTCAACTTTTTCGCGTTTACACGTACAGTTCAAGCCTATTTGATGTTCTACCTCTATTAATCAGGTGGTCCCTGTAATATCTATTGCCATAATGAGCCATTTTCATTAGTTGGCATCAAATCTCATAAATATCGAAATTCACAATGACACTAATAATTTAATTGAGAATCATTTTTCGCCTTTGCTTTTATGACATATATCACAATTTATACAAGCTGGGTATATTTTCTTGTATTTTTGAAAGAAAATACCATCATCACCTAAAATTTAGAAGTCTCAGATCTTCTAAAAATCAATTGATCTCTCTTGTGTCACAAAGTAAGTGTATAAATCAATTCAAATAAACCATGTATGCCAAAATCAAGTTATATTAAAGTTCCCCAAGTACACTTTGACATGAAAGTTTTGTCGTAATTTTGAACAAAAATATTTTCATTGTGTACGAATACAAATGAGCGAATTAATATCCAATTTACTCCCAACTAGTCTCTCTACCCTGGGAAGTGATATTTGGCATGCTATCGACCAAATCGAAAAGTGTGAACGGCTCAAAGTTTGTCCGCAGTTTTTAAGGTATCTTTTTGCCTAAAATGTTGATTAACGGTCGAGATTCTACAAGTTCTGGAATCATGGTGGACAGCAATATTTCGGTTATTTTTGGTTGAAGGTGTTCCCAAACCACTCCTCTTTCTCCAAGATCAAGTAAATTTTGATTCTAGCCGTTCACTCGCTTTTCACAATTGTTTAAAGTAAGGTAGAGCCTTGCATGAACAAAGCACCGGACATCAAATGGTACTTGCCGTTCCAGCAATAGTTTCTCGCTTCTTTGCCCTAAAAATACATTCTAAACCAATCCAAAAACACTAGAAGTTAGTGGAGACACCCTGGATAGGTTATCGTACCAATGTGTCCATGCTTTGCTTTAAGTAAAGTAAAAATATGATTACGACACAACCTTCTCGTCAGGGTGGTTCACTCTTGGATAATTCTCTTGGATAGGTCGCGTGTTAACGCACGATAGATGTTTTAAGAGTGTATCAAAATCAAGTCAGATTAACGATCCTCAAGTATACTCTCAAGGCATCCGTTATGTGTGAAGCAAAGCAGCTGGGACGAGTTAGGATCTTTAGTCTGACTTGATTTTGGTGTACTCTAAAAATATCCTTCATGGTTTACATCAACTCGACTTTTTGAAATGCCGCAGTGTTGAGAGGATCTTCAAGGAACGTTAAACCGCGTTTAACATATTTTTCTGTACCTATTTGAATCCGTTCAGTTGTCAAGCGATATATATGGCCTCTCACATGCTAAAGTGACTTTACTGAAAAGCGTTTCAATAAAGAATTAACTAACTAAATTGGCTTCATTTACTTTAAAAAAGGTAAAGAGAAGGAAATTTCTTTTGAATCATCCACTCCGCGAATGCTGAACTTCAAAATGGATACTCTCGCTTTATTCTTAAATAAACAGGCTGACCCGAACCAAAACAAGCCTTTTGTCCTTTCTATTGCATCTCCATCCCAAACATGAGGGTTTGACAACTGAATAATTCTGATTTGACTTTTGACCTGAAATTTCATTTTCAATAGTGGAAACAACTTCATTACCATCCTGTTCTGGAATGGGACCTTTAAATGATAACCAACTGGGAGGCAACCAAGGAGCTCACTACTCACTTTCAACCGACTCGCGACTACCTTATTGACGCTTGATCTGACCTCTAACGTTTATGTAACCTTTAGTTGACTCCCTGAATGCTTCTTAGTTCAAGGGGTCACATCTGAATCAATTTTTGGGCACTTGAAAGCGAGAGTTCCTCACCTACCAGAGACCCAATGTAAGGAGGAAGGTCACGCATAAGGTCACGACCCGAAGATCTTCCCTCTCAAGAAGAGGCACTTGTGTTGTCATTTAAACACCCTTTAAACCCGTGTCACACCAATTCTTGATCTGATTCAGCTAACTCTGTACAAGTCGATTGTTCAGCCTCATCTTGAATATGCCTCACCCATTTGGGCTCCAATGAGTTCAGCAGGTTTGCAAAAGGTCGAGCAGGTCCAAAGATGTTTTACTAGGAACATCACAGGAATGAGAGAGCTCTCATATTGGGAGAGGCTCCAGAAGTTAGGGTTGTACAGTACTCAGAGAAGGTATGAAAGGTATCTGATACTGTATGTTTTCAAGAGCATTCATGGGCTCTGTCCTAACCCAGGATTTGAGATCAGTTGTAGCGATCGTAGAGGTTTTACGTGCGCTCTGAGAGCGCCTCCAAATCCTAAGGAATCAAGGCTAATTCGAACATTGAAGTCCTCCTCTCTTCTTTATCGGGCTCCTTCATTGTTCAATTTGTTGCCTATTTGCCTTCGTCGGGAATATGTAGGAGCTGATCCTCTAACAGCATTTAAGGCAGGATTGGACAAATTCTTAAATACTATCCCTGACCAACCCACTATACAAGGGTTATATAGATCTGCCAACAGTAACTCATTGGTAGATCAAATTTCATATAAACATTAATTATTGAAACTATAATAATGATTAACTCTCTTTACAAGGAATCCCATTCCTTGTAGCGGTATTGAAAAATCCGCCCCCCCCCCAAAAAAAAAAAAAAAAGATTCAAACGACTAGAAAAGATTGCCAAGCATCCAAAATATTCACGCAAGGTAGAAAAAGAGACTGGTGGATATCCGATCCATTATGTAAGATCGTACCCGGTACCCCTGGGGCAATGCAGCCAAATTTTTGTTCGCCAACATTCTTTATAAATCCGTGAAGAGTGGAAGTTCCATTCTTGATCGATCACGGCATTTCGATCTCAAGAGGCTCTTTTTAGGAGACAAAAATGCCTAGAAGTGTCTTTCCAGTATGGAAATGGGAGCTTCATGCTCTCCTCCCCATCATCATGATCAACAGCTACAATTGAATCCAATCCGCTATTGCGTTCAAGTCTCTTCTCATGACACGGCATTGCATTGGGTGTCATGGAAAGCTTCACTTAAAAGTTGACACTGTAAGAAAAAAATAAAGCTGGTTATACTCTTGCTTTGGCACATCGTAGTAACTTTTTGAAAATTTAGTCCGAGGCAAGTCTTTCAGACCTTCGATCTCAGTCCGTTCCACGAGTATGCATGGCATCCACTTGTATATTTATAAAGTTTAGCCAGTGTTGGATGATTACTTTGAACCAGAAGTGTTGGTGTAGGCGCCAAGAGGTTGATCGCGTCCAAAGCCCCAAAATTCCAGATAATCGCATAGTCAAGCAAGCAACTGTGAGAACGAGGATGACTTATGATAGCGACTTACGGAGCTAGATAGCTAGTCTACTAACAGAGAGGTGGAGGGTCTCTCTCTCTCTCTCTCGATGCAAGAAGGGCTTGAGAGGATTGAAAAGTCTTCGTATAGTACAGAACACCATAATGGGGTTTAAGAATGGTGATTTGGAAGTGTATTTTGTTTTTATCCAGAGGTGATCTGGCCGTTTCATTGAAGCTTCTCAAATGATCCCGCCGAATCAGACAGAGACCAGATGCTTGCTCGATCGTTTTCTTTCAAGTTAGCTATGGATAGTGGATTTGCTTCGTTTTGAATTCATTCTCGATGAGAGGATCGTCTCTTTATTTTCTTGAACGATAACATTATGTGGCGATAATTTGGGTGCTCCATGAGGAAAAAAATGTACTCCGGATCATGATTTTCTTCTCGAATGAGCACTCAAACCCACATAAGAGTTGCACCAGACCTTTTCATTATTATTACTTACTAGGACGATCATCAAATCCCATCGATATTGCACCAAACTTGTTTCCATCGGTCTTTATGGGTAGATGGATGGAGCTTGGCAGTTTTTTAATTGGCCAATGGCCATGGAGAACTGAGCTTCAGTGCAAATCGTTCTCAGTTTTGATGATGGCTGATTTCATGGTGAAAACATTGATCATCCTAGATGGGGTCGAGCAAAAAAGTGTCTCTAAATTGATTTTTTTTTTGCTCATCATTGGGTACGTTGATCCATGAGCATTTGAGTCATTAGATGCGCTTGATTCCATTAACATTTGACATTTCTGATATGATGCTTTGTTCTGTTTCAGATCGTCCTCAGTTCAGTTCAACGAAGCCGCTCAAAATGGTTCTTCTAATCAATGGGGTGCCCATTGACGATGCTCCGCGCGATATGAATAATTTCTTCCATCAATTTCCACACTTCAAAGAGTCTGCTTCTGCTCTGTGTTCCATGAAACCCCAAGTCGTGGGTCCCTTGAGTCTCTTATACATCTTCCAAAGGGAATTTGGTGTGACCTATCCGCATGACAACAAAATCTCCATCCTTGGCACCGACGATGTCACCACTAGTCACATCATCGTCCTTCGACACACGGGTAAGAAAGTCTTTTTTTTTAAAGTCTTCCTTTTCTTTTTCTCTTAATTCATCGATGTCAAAACCTTCACTTTGTTTTGGTCAGGGGTTGATTTTCTTGCTAAAAGGTATTACGACACCGCTCAACATTGTTTGTTCTAATTACAATGAACATGGAGTGGCCAAGAATCTTCGCAATTTCCCCTCATCCTAGTGGTTTATGGTCCAACTTGCACATCCAAGCTCTAATGTTATAATTACCTCAATCGTGGAATGGCTGCGAGAAAATTTATTCGCCTATTTGTTTTCCTACTTACGTTTACCTCGGCTGGCTTCTTTGCATACGATGAATATTTCTCCACGAAGGCTGGAAAAAGAGCTTCAAATTGCCCTGGAGTCATTTTCTCACGCTTGGGTCAGAATCGGGGCGAAGAAAAGAGAATAAACATTCCATCTTCCTTGACTGGCTGAGTGACTGGATGGATGGATGGAGTTGATAGCTGACCATGAAGATCTTTGTCTGCTCACAGATAATCATAACCATCTTTGCATACTCTCACACACGCACACACTGCATGGACCATCCATTCCCAAGGATAGATGGCAACACCCCCTAAAAAGCGAATGCAAACCCTCGTCCACAATCCACACCCTCTTCTAGATCCTTGACCAGATCTCTAATCATATCTTGGTTTCGGTGAGCAACCTAGCCAAATTGGGGGTATTTGGTGGCATTTAGATGCTAGAATACGCATCAGGAAAGAAATGAACAATCGAATGCTAAAGAGAGGCAGGCTCGGACGTGAAGACAGAAATTTACGCTTCATACGGACTACGTCCGTCCACGCTTTCATTAGCATTCAGTTTCAGCGCTCAAATTGGTCCCTGGTTGCCTCGGAATCATGTTTAGGCTAACGAGCCAAAACTAGGCAGACCCATTGTTCTCCTCCATCCGATCATCTTCGTGGCTAAAGTCAAGTCGTTCGAAAGAAGGGTGGGTGAACATCCATTGACAGAGGATGATGATGATAAAAACGGCTTCGAGAACTCTTCTCCTCTTCCTTTCGCTCAAGACATAATGGACGAGACCAGAATCAATCTTATTTTGAAACAATGGCACAATTCTGAATACAAATATGAGCTCGCTCACTCGGTCTACTCTGAGTCGAGCCCATTACTCTTTTCCTTGGTGGTTAGACCAGCCCAATGTGCCTTGACAATAAGGAACAGCGATAGAATTGGATCACAAGTCTCCCACAACTAATCAAGGATTAGCTTCAAAATCAAATATGTTGCCCTCTGTGGCTTAATTAGTGGCTCAATTTAATCTGACTAAGCCTTCCCAATTGGAACTTATTAGACGTTCTCGGATGTGGCTTTTTTCTCTCGAAAACCCTCAATAATAACTCTTCTAATGATGCATGGTCCTCGATGAGAAATGACGCCATCTTGGCCGAGTCAGAAATGCATTTTCATTACAATTTCCTGTTAGGAGGTTTATGACCCAAAATCTTGGGCTGCCCAATGCCAAACTGATCTGAGGATCGAATGAAGCACTCTGAACACTTTTGAGAACTAATTCTAACGGGGTGAATCAGCTAACAAAGCGAGGCAAGGATTTTGAGGCTTGGAAGATGGTTCTGTTAACCTCATGATCGCGTTTTACAACGCCGAATGCAAATGCTTGGGAAAGTGAGAGATCAGCCAAAGAGCGACGGTTGGTTGGTTGGTTTGGGGCCCAACAAGGTGAGCTACATAAAGACGATAATCAGTACTTGGCCATGAGTTAGATACCCATTCTATTGGCCACGAAATCTTCACTGCATCATCATCATGGTTTGTTGTGGCTTTTATGGTCTTTTACATTCTTTTTGAAACTCTGAATATCACGGTCGATGGGATGACTATTTTCGGGAGACGCAATTTCCCATCAAAACTTCAATTAGGTTTGGCTAGTTCCAACAGTACATTAAAGCAAGCCCAGTTCGATTTTTCGATGTCATCGATTGAGTTGTTTCGTAAATAGATGGGTGGTTAGAAACCTCAAGTCGAGTCATCTCCGCTGTCTAAATGAGCGCTATCTTTCATTTTTGACTCTCACACATCCAAAGTTTGGCCAAGATCATCAAAATCTTGGGGCCGGCTGGTTCTCGATTCTCTTGACTATCACCACCACAACCATTGGAAGAATGAGCTAAGGAAGACCTCATCTTTGGCGTCTGCATTCGCTTTCAGGCCGCCAAACCACGCATTTCCACGGACTCTGTAGTATGTTTGGAGGTTTTGATGGTTGGTGGTGGTACATTCAGCGTGGGAAAAATGGTGGTGCGAACGAACAAGCCAGCTTTTTTTTGTTCCAGCTTCCAAGCCGATTTGATAAATATTTGTAGGTTACGAATGACATGCGAAAAGTTTCTATTCCGTGATGGATGATCCTTGGGTCTTCCGTTTGCCCGTGTAGGTTTTGGGGAAGAGGCATGAAGTGGCCTCACGAGAAATTCGCAAGTTTTACGAACACAACAAAAACATAGCCTTTTTAGATTTGAGGCCTGATCAAGTTTTGAATGCTTTTATTTCCAGGGAGTGGAGCCACGGGGATAAGTCAAATCGATCGTGTCTTTGAGGAGGGTCTTTCAGCTATGATTCAACGCGTTCAAGCCTTGTCGTATCATTACGATGGCCGACTCGAGTTACATATCATCGGAGGATTTGCTGACACCAAAGGAATCTCACACCATCTCTCCACCAGCCTACTACGTAAGTGAAATCAAACCCGTCGTCCAACCTCTTCCATTCATATTATCTAGCACACGTGATCTAACATGCCGTCTCTGGCTCTGATTGCAGAATGCCTCCACAAATTGAGAGCGGAGATGGACCTGATAACTTGTACCGTAAACGAACTCTGTACCATTCATCGCAACGGCATGCCATGGCCGGTCATTTATGGGATTGGAGTGAATGCCAAAACGGGTGATATCTTTCCAGCCACGTTCACCGACAAAGGACCCGATCTGGACATTCGAAACGCCAGAACCCTCACCGGAGGTGACACTGTAGGGGTAAGCCATTGAGTCTTTAGTACCGAGCGATGATTTCGTTATGACTGAGAGGTGTCAAATACTCAGGCTGACGTTTATTTTCAAATGATCCCGCGTTAAAAAGGAGCGGCAAGATGAATAACAACAAATCAAAAAAATGTGCTTGGGAGCCACCATGTTTAATTCAGAATTGAAAGTGATGCTTGGTTATCTGAATTGAATGTCACGCATTGAGGATGAGCATCCACTTCATATTGGCATGACAATCGCGCGTATCTGAGATAATGGATGTAAAGGAATCAATAGGTAGAGTTCCGAAATTGGCGAATCAAAATAAGCGCCATGTCAACTCTTCAGGCTCTTTTTTCCTCTATCATCTGATTCAATCGCAAATGAATGAAACAGATTTTGGAGAAGTCGTCATAAACTATGAATGAAATTGTTGCAAGAATTGCATTTCTAGAAACGATGATTGCAGACAAGAGGTCATCACGAAGAGTTCTGTCTACGACTCTTGCATGAACCATTGTCATACTTAAAATGAGATATCTCCGGCGGAGATCGCCAAGATCAAAGATCTTGATCACTTCGCCGATAAAGGGGCTTTTTTGACCCAGGGATCAAGAATCCAAGGGGTTGTTGAGACGAGGAGCAAATTTGAATTCCTATTCATTGGTCTTTTTTCATTCCTCAGATGCTGGAAGTTTATGATTGCACTCGTGAAGAACTGCGTATCGGTCCTTTTTCATACGAACCCATGCGATCAGTGGACCTTCTCCTTCAACAAAGTGACGACTTCTTGCGACAAAACCTTTCCACATCACCTGAAGTGGCTCCACCCCTGTTTGTGCCCCACCTTCGTTCCACATTGAAGCGAATCAAAGATGATCCTTATCCTTCAGTGACCTTGTTCCACAGCAATTTGCCTCGTTTCTACCGCAAAGACGACATCAGTGGTCAATGGCTCCGCTATCAAAAGGAAGATGTGGTTCCATGGTCGCCAATCTCGCAAACCTCCACGCAAGCCTACTATTGAAAAAAATGACGTTCGCACTTCTCCAATTTCCCTTCAGTGTAAATATACAAATAACTGCTACCAAATCAACGATCTATTATGTATTTCCTGATATTTTGAAGCAAACCTTAAATTGTCACGATAGGTTTTTGTTCCATTTCAAATGCAATAAACGAATGTTTACGTTTTACGTGAAGGAGCTCAGCTTGCACTCTTAGGAACTGGGAGTTCTCCAACATGAATGGACCTTCTTTTCGAGACCAAATAATAGTTGATCAAAGTGGCCAAGGCCAGGGAGCCAGCGGCCATCATGAAAATTGATCCCGGATAAACGTCAAGGGTGGCGTCGTACAAATGTCTGAACACGGGCTGAGAGGCAGCCATTGTGATTGAGGTGAGGATTGCCACGCCTGCAAAGGCTTTGCCAATTTCTCCATCAGCGATGCAACGGGTGATCAAAGATCGGTTTGTGCAGTAGAGGCCCAATTGAAGAAAGCCTAAGAGACCAGCCGCATAATATTGTGGGATTAAATTTGATGCCAAACCTAAGGATAAATGAGAATTGTTAGCCTAGTTTGGGCTGGTCTCTACCTTGATTTTGGCGTGCACAATCTGATTACTTTCTTTTCTGCAAATGTAGCTGATATTCTGTTTTTTCAGGGGCCAGTTTCTTCTGTAACGTTTTTTTAGAGAACCAAAAATATTTTATTTTAATTTTTTTGCCTTTTTGGTGAATTTTAAGGATTTGAAAAATTCAATTTTTCCTATGGACCTTTTTAGAATTTTCATAAATATTTGTCACCATTTTTGACAAGAAACTTGGCAAATTAAACTTCGATGTCAGGTATCAACTTTTCCAAGAACCAGAAAAACCGAACAAAAATATGACAGTTAAGAAAGAAGTAAATATACGTCTAAATACCATGCGAGAACTTCTTCGTGATTATCTGATTTTCCTCAAGAACAAGCTTTGTTTGCCCTTCTTATGTTTGCGTCGTATCTCAGCTTAACAATTATCTTGTAACAAAAATGGCAGTACAATAATAAAAACTCAGTTATCAATAAACAGTACATCCTTACCTCGGCCAAAGTATGAAATAACCAAGGAAGTCGAAATGATCGACAAGATTGAGGTTTCGTGCCAATGAAGTTTTCCATTGAAGTAAGGCATGAGTACAAACATTGTGATTAGAACAAATGTTTTCGTCAACACCTTATAAATGGCCATGTCTTCGCCGGTGAATCCAGGAAATACCAACTTCAGGTACAGATACTCCAGAGACGTGATATTGATGATAAACAGGTACATGGCATAGTTGAAAAAGGCCAAATAAAGGACCTTTCGCAATCCGTTGGCTCGCTTTTGCACTAGTGTGACATGAGTTTCCGTCAAAGGTTGGGTTACACATCGATGGAACAGTTTGGCCATCTTTGAAAAGGTCGTGTCTGACGAGTTGCTGTCTTTGAATGTGCCCGTTTCTTCCTTTAAGACAATGGGCTCAGGAGTGTGGTAAATCAAAATCCAAAGTGCGGCAATGTTTACAACAATTCCGCTGAGAAATGAACCCCAACTTCCAGAAGCTCGGAAAACAATGGGACTGAGAGCTGCTCCTATGAGATAAGCCACTTGTTCCACACCATCAAAGCGGGCTAAACGCGATGCTCTTTTCACTTGATCCACTGTATTGGAACCGTACCCGTAGACACCCATGTAGTAAATGGGTATCCCACCCATAAGGTCGCTCATCTCCGTGAAGTAGTAGCCCCACACGGGAAACTCAGAGTAGAATATGAGATGAAACAAGTGGACCGTCTTGCCCAAAATTCGCCCTAGCATTGGAAAAAACAACAATGGTTTGCGACCAAAGTTATCGGATAAGGCCCCAGCCACCAGAGTGTAGAGAAGTTGGGGCACCATAGCAATGTACTTTCGCCGTAGTTCGAACCTTGAAAAGGAAACATCGGTTAAGTTTGAGACCATGGATTAAGTAAATTCTGCCTGAGGTTTGGGAAATGGAACACAATTTTTTTGTATGTGGAGGTAATCCATTGTGCATAAAAGAGCAAAAAAAAATCGCTGAAAATATCATATTTTCAGTTATTTTTCTCTCTTTTATTGGGCTAAGCAAAAACGCAATTTAACAAGGTTTTGAAACCGACCCTTGTAGCACCTTGAAGGCGAAGTTTTTTTAACGATTCTTGATGAAACTCAAAAGTTCAATTCACGGAAAGCCCTTAAAATCAATGGCACTATTGTATATGATATTAGCGCGGAACAAAAGAGAGTGGGTACAAAAAAGAGCCAATCAAAATAGCGCCACTTCAAAATAGAGCCAAATCCAGAGCCACAGAGCTTGACAGTTTTGAGCCAATCATAATGGAGTAAATTTATAAACTTTCTTTCAACTATGTATTTTGCGGTTAGGATGAACAAAGAAGCTTTCAAATGTTCGAAAAATGAGAGACTCTTTTCGAGAAAACTGTTGCATAAGTCCAGACTCTTTTCTTCATGCAAGACATTGCATAAAAAGCCTCGTTGCAACTGTCTGAATTATCTCATCAATACCATTAGTTCGTTCATTCCCAAAATCAATTCGCTTGGCTTCAATCTCTGATCAGTTTAGCTTTAGAAAAAAATATCCCTTTATGAATGAGATTTGTTCATATTGTTTGGCAGGTGTATTACAAGATTTGATTAGTTAAGGCTGACTTAACATATTTGTATAACGTTGAACTTCCACTTCAATGTCGTCAAAGTCCGTGCCACGGCTCAAACATGTTGTTCGATTGTATCCAAGCTCCAATTCACAGATCTTATTCATCATGAGATTAGAACCTTGCTCTGCGGCAAACATGACATAGTTAGAAAACACATAAAGGAAGATGACAGGCTCAAGAGTCACAGATTTTTTGAATTTGGACACAGCTTCGAACATGTTAAGCGGGATAAATCTGACTATTTACTGTCCCAATTGTGTTCCTTCTTATTGAAAATGAAGTTTCTTCCGCTAGAAACTTGTTTTTATAGCATAGACAATTTGCAGGGCGAGGAGATATCATGTGCCCACATTGCGTATATCTTAGGGCACCATGAGTCATAATTCGGGTACACTATGTGTGCAAATAAAAAACCAAATAAAAAGTGCAAATGATTTTTTTGATGAAATGTCGTTATTGAGCAATTGGTGTGGTCCATTCAGATAAGAACAAAATTCGCCAAGTTCTTTACTTGTCCTCAGAATGATTTCTTTAACTCAAAAAATGGACCGAAAGATCTTTCGTCAAATTATAGGTGGCAAATTTTACAGAAGAGAAAATATCGAGCTTACAAAAATCAGGTAGTTGGTCTTAACACAACTGTCAAGAGGGCTTTTTGGACCACGAAAAGATCATATTTCATGCCGAGAAAACATTCCTTTATCGATCTGAAGAATTTGATATCTCATGTCATGCATTGTCATTGCCTCGAACAACAAAAAGGGACCAAACCAACTCTCGACTTGTGCTCCACTCGCTCTATTTCTTGCTTGTTTGGTTAGTTAGACGCCGATTTCACGACCCCCTGAATGCCAGACAACAGAGAGTCAAGCTCATCAACGCGTGTTTTATCGCCTCCGCTCCATCCTGACACATTGGAATGCCGCCATTTTAATCCAATGAATGGAATCCAATTGACAAGAAAAAGATCCCGTTGCCAGTACCATGTCACTCTGAACATTGAGAAACACATTCTAGGCAGAACATAATTCAAGATCCGCTGATTAAGTACCACCTTCTGAGATTCTTCCAACGACGGACTGGATGCGAAAGCGGCCTAATTTCGGTCCATTCTCATGATAGAAGACCCGTGTTCCAGATATCATGTGACGATAAACTTTTGATTGTTTTAGTAATAATGCATCTTCTTTGAGGACAACTACCTTACGTCACAGAGAACAACTCTCTATTTTCGAGCCTTTATTTATTTAAAGAACGAGTCTTTTGCCACCCCAAATTTGGAATATACTACTTGTACTCCGCAAGGGATCAAGGAACGCAAGAAGCATGATTTGTTGAGGACTCGATGTGTAAGTAGTCAGAAGGAAGATACCAATTCAAGATAGAGCTCAGTTGGAAGGAGAACCATGTGCAGCAAGCATCAGGAGGTGATCATTACAACAACAGCCAAGCTCCATCCAGGCAATGAAAAAATTTGACAAATTGTACTTGTCACAAGAAGGAAATCAGTACTGTTCCCCGTGTCCGACATCATTACATTACAGATCAAAGATTTTCATCGCAACTATTACTTTCATAAATCCGTCTTGAAAACAACTTGTCTCAATTTTATAACACATTCAAAACCATTACAAAAATAAAGAGCTCCGGTGCTCGTTATTGATCTCCGTCAAGTTGAATTCTTCTACTTTGGAATATTTGCCAAGGTAATAATTTGAATATAATAATATTCAAATGTTATTTATGTTTGTTGTTATTACTAGGGGTCTCATCCCTTGTAGTGATATCTAACGATCCCAATCTAACAATAAAAGGATGGTTAGAACACACCCATATTTTGCTTCCCCCAAAGCCAAACCTTTTATTCAGGGTTGGTTAAATCTTGTCCCGGGATCCTGAGGTTGATCCCTGTAAATTGTGACGAGCCTATAAATAAACGAACTTGAAATAACTTTTATTATTATTATTATTATTATTATTTCAGTTTATCGTTGTTTCAATATACGCAAACACGTCGCAAATAACAAAGAATTTAGAGCAGCAAACAATATGAGGTGTTTACTCGAATAGATATCAAAAACAACTTATTTCATTATCATCATTTGATGCACATGTAAACTCTTGACAACATCTTTAAAACATATTAATTAAAATTCCATAAGTAACAAACGCATTTGCAGGCACATTCTATAAAATAAGTAAAGAACTGATCCCAAAAGGAGACAAGCAGTCTACAGTGATAAATGAACTTACGAAATATAAACTGAATAAGGAAAACATAAATACAAAATGTCCCAGGAAATTACAATCCCCTAACCAACCCTGCTCCTAGTGCACTCTCCTACTCGTCGTTTTGCACTGAATTATCTCCAACGATCCCAGATTGTCTATCAATAAATAGTACTTGCACTTTCCTGCACCATATGAAATGAAATAAAATATTTTTTTCCTAGTGAATGCCATGATATGTTCTGTATGTTTCCATGAGTGCGTTTGTTGTCAAAGTCCACAAACAAGTGGATGATGGTAAAAATAATATGAAGAGACGACGATTCCAACGAGAATTACGACAACTCAAAATTGAATTCTTCCATTTCATGCCTTAGTTAGCAATCTATTCAAGTTAGGAATTTCTTGGCTGCACGCACTGCATTGTGCTTTTGAAGTCGAGCAAAAGTAATTTTGAGATGCCCTGACATCTGCGAAAATGAGATAAAAATTACAGAGTGCAAAAAAGTTCCTGCTCGACCTGTCCATCTCTAAAATGAAACATTTTGAGTGAAACTGTATTATTATTATTATCATCATCCACTCTTTCGTTACGCCTTCTGTACGATCATATGGTTCTGTGACATCCAAACTAAACCCAACATTTCCAAAGAAAACTAAAAATATATTTGAATCTCACCCCAAATCGTGTGTGTCCATTTGAAGACGGGTTTATTTTCATTTGGCACATTTCGTTCATTGTAACCTCTAAACGAGCGACATTTTCGTTCAGACTGGATGCAGGTAGCACGTCGTATTACTGTTCTGCACCCCATTGTATGAGTATTTCAGCGTTGGCTACCAAATACATAAGTGTTCTCTTTGCACCCATATTCTTGGGGTTCCAGATAAAAGCTAGACTTCAACTCCGAAAGAGCAGTTCAATCTTGGATTGACCATCAACGACATGTGGGAAGATTTTGGTGGCTATGTTCTCAATGTATGCTCTACGCTTGTGGTTTTGGTGGTGGCTCCATTATTGTATAAAGAGTTGACCATGGGTGTGTGTCGGTCAAAGAAAAGGTTGGATGGCAAAGTGATCATCATCACAGGTGGAAATGCAGGAATCGGTTTGGAAACAGCCAAAGATCTGGCGAAAAGGGGCGCCGAAATCGTGATTGCCTCCAGAAATCTAACCAAGGTAAAATGTTCTAATATTATTCGTTGTAAAAAAGTAGTTGATTGGATGATTCTGATTTTAGACTCAAAAAGTTGTAGACATGATCAAGAAGGAGACGTCAAATGACAAGATTCATGCAAAAGCATTGGACTTGTCCTTGCAAAAGGACGTAAAACGGTTTGCTCGTGAGATCTTGAACCAGTTTCCCAAGATCCACTTTCTAATCAATAATGCTGGACTATCCGGAGATATCGCGGAACGGTTTTTTCCTAATCCCAAAGTGAAACATGGCCGTGAACTAACCAAAGAAGGCCATGAATTGAGAATGGCGACCAATTTCCTCGGGTAAGAATTTCACCTCTGTAACTATTCTCAATCGGAACTAGTTTGTGATGAATCTTTTCAGACCCACTACGCTAACTGAATTGTTATTGGAGCGAATCAAGGAATCCGGATCTCCCAATGATGTCTCCAGAGTCATTCATGTTTCAAGTATGGGCAACGTTCTTTCAAAAATGAATCCCGAGGACCTGGATCTCATGGCAGTTCGCCATTCGCCATTTGACGTTAACCTTCAGTATTGTAACTCCAAAGTGATGCAGCTCCACTATAATTGCCATTTAGCCCGGGAATTAGCACATTCCAATACCGAGAGTGTGGCCCTCCATCCAGGTACGAGATTTGCAGACACACATTTGTCCACTAACCACACATTCAATTCTCATATAACTTTGCACAGGAGCGGTGAGGACAGACATTTTTCGAGATGTTTCCGCGCTCGGGAAGCTATTGATGATTGATCCGATGTTGTGGCTTTTGGGGAAGAATCCGCGGCAAGGAGCACAAACCTCGATTTTTTGTGTGGTCTCTGAGGATAAATTGAATGGGAAATACTTAATGGATTGTCGTCCAGCATGGCTTGTCCATCCTTCCGTCGGCGACGAGCAACGCGAGGTCATCATGATCAACCAAGTGAAACGATTACTCAATTTGAATACGTCTTCCTAGATGGAAGGAGGAATCTGTCCTCGAAAAAGAGTTGGCATTTGGTTCATCCATCCACTGAATAAAAAAAAGGCTGGTGTGATGTGTGTTAGTGAAACTTGATATTGTTCATTTAGACTAGGTACTTGACAAACCTAATCCTATTCAGCTGTGAGTTATGCAGATAAAGAAACGTGTTCCTTGAAGAAAAGCTTTAACGACACAGGGGTTCAGAGCTAAGAAATTCAAAGTGTTCACAAAGAGGCCGCAGAAGTTTAGTATGAACTTCAGCTTGAGACTTCGAACGTGACGAATTCCGACAAACGAGTCAAAACATGATCATCCTGGAAGTGCTGATTTACATAGTGCGAGTGATCCTCAAACTTCTACTAGTCCCAGGGTTAATATGGCTTTACAAAGAGCTAACCATGGGGATTTGCTACTCGACCAAGAGGTTAGATGGCAAAATAGTTATCATCACCGGCGGAAGTAAAGGCATTGGCTTTCAAACCGCATTGGATTTGGCCCAGAGAGGAGCTGAAGTTATCGTGGCTTCCGATAATGTCAAAGAGGTTAGTTAAATCGATTTTAATATAATGTTTTCTTTACAAGCAAATTTTCTTTTAAGACGGAATCTGCCGTTGATGATCTTCAAAAGATCTCGGGTAATCCGAAGATCCATGCCCGAAATCTCGATTTGGCGTCCCAAGCTAGTGTTAGAAAGTTCGCCAGGATCATTTTGGAAGAGTTTGAAGAGATCCACTTTTTGATCAATAATGCTGGGATTGGAGGTGATCTTCTACACAAATACCTTCCCAATCCGGACCACGGGAATCCGCACAAGATAACAGATGATGGATACGAGCGAATCATGGCCACAAACTTTTATGGGTAAGAAGAGAACTCTGTAATTGGTAGGTTAGTTTCCTACTCAAGTGAAATTCCTAATTATTTCAGGCCTTTAACCTTAACGGAAATCCTTTTTGAGCGTTTAAAATCCTCAGGCAAACCTTCGGATCCTTCTCGGATTATTCACGTATCAAGTCTGGAAAACCGTCATGCCAAAATTAATTTCATGAACCTGGATTTGAACTCTAGGAAGTCCCCGTTTGATGCCAGAACTCAGTACGCCAATAGCAAATTGCTCCAACTCCATTATAACAAATTTCTAGCCCGAAAATTGACGGGCTCCAATTGTCAGAGTGTTGCCTTGCATCCAGGATTGGTCAGGACCAATTTCACCAAAGAGTTCTCCGTATTGGGACAATGGATCACCTTCATCACATTCCTTATTGTGGGCAAAAATGCTCGACAAGGGGCTCAAACGTCTTTATTTGCCGTGCTTTCCGACGAGAATTTGAATGGTCGATATCTTTCGGATTGCCGCGACGCACTTATTGTTAATCCCACTGTCGGCAAAGAAGATCGGGAGACGAAAATCATCAAAGACACAAAACATCTTTTGGGAGTTGCCTAGTAGTCTATATCGTTTTTAATAGTTCTCGTAAACATTCAAGACTTGCCATAAGAAAAAGATGTTATTTTTTGCTTTCATCATCAGTGCTTAAGAAAGACGAAGAGCAAAACACTGAAAAAAAGGGAACGTTAATATATCATTCGTATATTTTGCAAATACTTGACCCTTTTCTTGCCACCAGGGTGTTCATAGTGGTGGTTGTGATGTCCATAGCCCGTGAAAATAGCAAGTTTTTTAAATTACTTCGAAGATTGTTTGAAGATACGATTCCTTAGGTCAGTTGATTAACAAGTTTATTGATTCTGGTTTCGATATTCGACATAACAGGCAATAGCAAGCAACGAAAAAAAGAGAATGGAAGGACATATGAGATACTTTTGTACTAAGTAACCTTTCATCCAAGGCAAAGCTTGACGATTTATTCGTAGTACGTCTTCTTGGTTGGTATTCTTGTCATCGTGATCGACTAGGAGGAGGAGCAGGCACAGGAAAGTGGATATTAATGATGATTAAAATAGTAAGGTTTCGGTGGTGACGATTCATGATCGTAAATTAGTTTATTTGAATACTTGGTGCGGTTGGAGAATTGATTGAACCATTTGAAGGTAGGAAGATGTAGATAAATGCGTTTGAACCAAAGTTGATTTACGGGCCGGAATCTAGGCGACACAAACACCAGCAATGCCCACGAGTATTATTCGAATGGATGGGTGGAAAGAACCAGCCCCAAAATACTTTATAGACCTCATTTTTACGAGGCAACAGCCGAGGAAGGTGGGAGAGTTGAATGATCGAGAAACCCGTTGTTCTCTTTGGGTAGATCCAATGGAAGATCATTGGAAAGTAATGGTGGTGGCTTAGAGTCTTCTTTGGAATTGACACAAAATGGAATGCTTTCGAGGGCGATCACCGTGGGCTTCAAGTGATTGGACAATGATTTGTTTGGACCGATGGGAAGCCGTGACATTCTTGTCGTAGCGTGCTCATCAGCAGTCGTTTGAAAGGCCACACCCATACTAGCTGTGGTATGAGTCCACATGAATTCGCCGCGTTGTATCTCCGGATCAAATTGAATACATACGGCGCCGGCCAATTTCTCCGGCACGTTCTCCAAGAACTCTGAGGAGGCGAAACTTTCCATGCAATTTCCAAGGCCTTTAATCGGGGCCTCGGCTCTTCCAACATGCTGGGCCACTTCACGAGCCAGAAAAGTGCGCACGAGATACTCTCCGCAACCGGTGGTACTGACTCCTATCGTTTGATCTCGCGGTCCCATTTTGTTCTGGGCCCAACATCCGCACCCAAAACAGGACGCCTGACCCACCCGACCCGGTTGTTTGAGGGCGATGCCTCCACTACTCACCGAACTAGCCACATTTCCGAATCGGTCCAAGGCCACTACTCCGACGGTATCGGTGACTTTATCGTCTTCTTCGGGTTTGTCCGACTCGGAAGCCCGATCTTCTTTGTCATCTTCGTCTTCTACGTTGATGACTTCCACGGGTAAGAGTTTGACCTTTTTGGATGCTTGCCGCTCATTGTAGAGTGTGAGTTTTCGTTTGTAGTATTTGTAGAGCTTGTCGGATTTTTCGCTTATCAGTTTGTCTTGCTCCAAAGCGGGTACTCCTCGTCGCATGGCCCAATCTTTGGCGCCTTGACCCACTAGAAAACCGGGTGGGACACGACCCATGGGCAACAGACCGTGTCGCTGTTCCTCCACTAATAACTTGGCCACGGCAATGGGATTCTTGATCCCCGGCATGGCGCCCACTGCCCCAAAAAGCAAGTTCTGGCCATCCATGATCCCCGCATCCATTTCCACCGTCCCAGCCTCCGTCTGGATGGAGAAAATAATTTTTCTACAATTAATAATTGGACCATCAGGTTTAGCAAAGGAAACCCAAATCTTGCAGCGCGATCCCAACCCTTCAATGAGTCGCTTATTTTCCCAATGGATATTAATCCAGAGATAATTTAGACACACTTAGAGTCATTTTTCTAAAGTATGGGACGGGAGGTACCCTAGGTAGAGCTTCTTTCTATCTTCAATCTATTTTCCGCTCACTGTTTCCAACATTATTTATTTTTTGTCTTATGTCTCTTATATTAACATCTTCCCTATGTAGGTAACATCGGCTCACAGTGCAATTTAAGAAAGACTTCTGCTCGTTGCCAACACTTAACAAATTAAACGTATGTGTGTCTTATTTGGTTCAGCTGCCAAGTGTATCAACCTCATTGGTAGATCGATGATTGACCGAAAAGACCATACTTCATACTTATGACTAGGGAATTTTTTTTTTTTACATTAAAATTATTTTTTTACATTTTTTGCCGATTTCACGTAAATATAACATTTTAATTTTATTTGACATTTTCTGTACTTTTTGCTCAAAAATGTCATCCCAAAACCGGTTCTGAGGGACCAATTAATCAAATGAGGCTTGAAATTTCCCGCTAAAATTGTCATTGTTCGACTTCATATTTTACGATGCCATTTTATTAAAATCTTTGGAAAGGGAAAAAAGGTCCCCTTAAAGTTTCTTTTTGTCAAAAAGATGTGAAAATGTTCAAATCAGAAACTTTGCGACCCTTGTTTCCGTGATTATTTTACGTGGGCTAAATAGCTATGTGTAGAGTAAAGCATGTTTTAAGTTGGCACTGTTGCCATTATTTACTCAGACTTTAATATCTATTGCCTTTCAAAGGGTCTGAATGTGCTATCTGACTTATAACATAAACTGTTTTGACGTCTAGCTTATAAAAATGTGCAGCGCAACCTCCCGTTTTTTTAAGCTAGAATTTTGACGGCATTATTTCCTTCAGATGTCTGGTCACACTGTCTTAAGTAGTCTTCTCAAGTCCTCCACGCATCTAGTCCCATTTCTCACACATTTCGTTGACTTTTTGCCCTAATTTTTAACATTTTTTTGCTCTAAATTTCAACATTTTTTGCCCCTTTTGCCCTATGTTTCAACATTTTAGGCCCTTTTTCCTGACATTTTAATGACATTTTTTGAATGTTTTTCCAACATTTTTTCCCGGGCTCTACTTATGACTAGAGCGAGCATTAAAAGATTTTTACTTAAAACTTTCAAGAACACTTTTTTGACCGTGTTGGCCCAAAAAGCTTTTTTGAGGTTTTGCAACTTATCTTCGCATTTAGCAATAATTTTTCTAAGTGTAAGAATAGGTACAAAGATTCTTGATCTAAAGATCGAGGACAAAAAAGTTTTTGTAAATTTTGTGCGATAACATAGACTTCGGCTTTTTGGATGAGAAGGTGTTCAGCTACAGTTCGTAATATTTCTAATTTTTCTATTACTTCTATGACAAAGTCTTCAAAATTTTTTACACAAGGTAGAACACGGAGAGATCTAGTATCATATATCCTTCCTTAAGCTCTACTTAGGGCAGAAATTTTGGGCCGCTATAAAATATACCTTCGGTCATATGTCTAAAAATATCATTGTTTTGTCATAAAACATTGACTTCTACTTCAAAGCGGAAGATTACATTCAACTAGTGTTCAAGAAACGTCAGGACTGCCAGATACCCTCAAAGGTCTAGGTTTTACTTCGATTCCTTTTTTGTCCTAACAAATCATGCTAATGGTATCCCTGGCGAGCAGTCATCCGAGACGGAACTCGCGATTGTCCATCATGATCAGAAAAATAAAAAAGCTCTAATTTACTCTAATCGTTTTAGTTTGATTTAAATTAAGTTAAATTAGGTTTACATTTGGTTAAATGTGACGTCTCTTATCATCGACTATGGTGATTACAAGGGCCCGGAAAAATAAGCAATTTTTTGGTATTATTGTCTGTGTGCACCGATTTTCCAACTTTGTTTCTGGTGAAATTGATGCATTTTGCCGTTTTTGGGGGGCAAACTTGACACGTAATTGATTTAAGCAATACAATTTTCAATTTGCCGCAATAGATGGCGCAGTTTTTTTCGAATATGACAGTAGTTTTGATTGTGAATGTCTAATCTTAGTACAAATGCCATTTTGTAGAGATTTTAGTATATTGGGTTCATTTGGGGAAGGCTCTTTCGAGCATTGGTCATTCATTTCTTTTCCTCAATTTTGCCAGAAATATTTTCGTTTGACAAGAATAATCGAGAAAATATTTATTTTTTCCTTGAAATCGCCAAAATATTTAAAAAATCGAGGAAAAGTGGAGAAATAGTTTTAAAATATGTTATATTTAAAAAAAAATTATTTCCGGGCCCTTGTGATTACCGTTTACACAAATTTACGTGTGTTTCGTGATGGTTTGTGACTGCCTACTACTAAAATGTCCAGTCGGACACCTAAATTACGCGCCTCCTTGACTCTTAAACTTTTGGCGAGCCGGACACTCGCGATTTCTCTGGCCCCGCACAAATTGTGCGGAGGTTATGATTGCAAGTCAAGTTCAAGCAAATCATGGGCCTCAATGGGCCGGTTTTCATAGTGATTTTGACAAAGCAACCTTACATTTGCCACCAATAAGACTGACTCACGCACAAAATGATCAAAATTGGGTACAGAATGCTTAAAACTTTGCAAAAAAAGAAGAGTGGCATTCCTCTTCTTTAACTCAATGTTTTCACACAATATTTACAAGCGTCCAGTCAGACCTCGATCAATCGTAACATAGGCCCCTGAACCAAAGGAAATCCAAAAGGTATCGAAAGTTGAGCATTCGCCAACCAAATACTACATTTCTGGTTCGAATCCCGGCCTGGCCGATTCCTAGTGGCCTGTGGTATTAATTTACACGCAGCCGTCACAACTTTGACAGCTGAAATGGGCAAACCCGCAGTCATTTTCGAGGATGAGGTGAAAATTAATACTCGTAATATCCCCTCGTAGCGGACAGCCTTTTGACTCTGGAAATCCAAGTGAACTAACATACGATATCGGAAATATAACCCGCATAGTGAGTTGGACCAGAATATGAGAATCATATCTCAACTTAGACCTAGCATCCCTTTCACCCGGTTTTCTGAGAGTCATTTTTGAACATCAATGCTAGTTCCACCGGGTATTAATTAATCATTTTTCTGCAATCTTGAAGAAGATGATCGCTAAATTGAAATGAATCCCTCAAGGGCGTTCACAACCTATAATAATGACCCAGCCTCGCCCTTTCTTCCTTCGTTCCTTGCCCGTTGTTCCTAAAATGTGTATCTGGTTGGGGCTCACCAAATTGGATCCGTATCCGGCGTTGGTGCTGCCGTCGTCCTCGAGGACCTTGGTGGCCTCGGTCACGGCCTCCAGGGCCGAGCCACCGGCTCGCAACATCTCCGTGGCCCGCGCGCACGCCCGCTCACACAGACTCAAGTACAAGGGCGTTTTGGCCTCGGAATGCTGCCCGGCCCCAATGTGCACGCCCACCGCCCCATGCTCGAATAACGGTGAACGCGCGTGGGCCGCACGCCCGGCACCGGCCGAAACGGCAGTCCCGGCGGCAACCTCGCCCGACATGGGACAACGTAGAGCAAGAGGCGGAGGAGCGGGAGTCTAGGGCGGGGTAGGGGAGGGGCGGAGGGAAAAAAGGAGGCGGGCGGCGGCGAGTGTCTTCTCGGTTCCGGTTCCGGAGAAAGAGGTTCACGGTTTGAGACTGCTGAGCCGAGCTGCTCCAACCGGCAGTGTTGCCGGAAACTGATGGACATAAACGCGCGAGAAAGATAGTTGGCTAGATAATCAGTTTTAACACATTCTGGGCTTGAGTTCTGGCTCATGAAATAGGTTATCTGAGCCGTAAAAATCGCCTTTTATTGAAATGCCAACGAAACCCAAAAATCATGGCACTCTAAGGTCGAAAACTATCAAGCTCTGTAATTTTGACCAAAGAAAGTTTGCTTTTAGGTCGGAAAAAATCTGGTTCTATTGTTCTTAGGTCGAAATGATTGCTTTTTTATTCAAAACATGAAAGCTCATAAATGATTGAAGCAAATAACCCTCTCAACGGATACTTTTAATCTTTTGCCGCAACCTTGCACCTTTCGCTCAGAAAAAAAAGAATCAAATGCACATGGCCTTTTAGACTACATACAGAGGCTCAGGTGAAAGAAGCGTCATAAGAACACTAGTGACAGTGGCTTTTTCATGAAGCTTTAAAAAACTCATAAAAAACTAGCCAATCCCAAAAAGATGTATCCTGCTCTATCCTGTCCTCTTTCCTCATTCGCAAAAAAAGAATAGATTGACCAGAGAGGAGCTCGAGCATATAAAAGAGAGCTAGGCGGAATTACTACAAATATGAAAGAAAAATTGCAGAAGCCTTTTTAAGCTTCAAAACCGTTGAATTCGGTGGCGTTGAATCAAACTGAAAAGGCTCACATCTTAAAGAAGAAAGCAAGAAAGGGAAACACTGACAGTGTTGTCATTAAAGGTTAGGTTCAGAGAGTGACCATATTTACATGCAAAGGAAAACGTCTCAACGATTATAAAAATTGATTTGATTTTGGTAAAAAAAGTAGATCTTACATTTCTTACTACAAACTTAGCAATAAAGAGAAAAAATATCCATTGTTTTGTAGGTTAAGTAATATCTCAGAAACAATGCGGCAAATCCTAGTGCACTTTTTTAGAGATAATTATTACTATAGAGCACTAAAACGGGGAATTCCAAGACATATATTCTCTTTAAAATTGATAAAATCGTTTTTTCTTCATGACTCCGTTTGTGGGTACACTCTCTTTCAGCTGAATGCCACCGATGTGGGAAAACAAGATCTTACTTTTACTTTAGTACACAAGTCCTATAGATTCTTTGAGAACTAATAACGAAGCGGAAAATTTGCGCAATCTCTATGCATGATAAGAAAAACGCTCAGTTTTATTGTGCCCAATATGTTAGGAAAAAAGCTCTTGATTCAGTGTTTTTTATCTCATGCGGAGCAAGTCTCGCGATTGCCACCCACACATTCAAATTATTTTATACAATGAGCAGTTTCTTGTGGCTTTTGACGATTTTGGGCACGATCGCAATGTACAATCGATCTTTTTGATTACTTTGGTTAAATCCACCCACCTGTCAGCGCAGATATAGAATAGGTTAAAAGAACCCTTTTTAGACAGGACTCTTTCTTTGAGCCATCTGGTCACATTCCAATGACATTGTTGTTGTTTAGTGTACTGACTGACTACTGAGTACTAGTTGCTGTAAATAATATGCCGAACAACCAAACCAAACCAAGGCGGTCTTCCATTTCTGACAGCCCAGACATTAATTGGTTGGTTTTGAGTGACCACACTTATTTGTCAGAAAAGCCTACTTCAAGATGAACTGCGCGCTTATCGAGTGCAAGGCGACGCTGCGAAATAGGAGCACGAAGAATCGAATCGAGGTCCGGCGATTTTATTTGTCTGAGCGGGCCTCTTCGGATTTAGTACGCCTTCATGAGGATTTGGCGGTAATCTTTGTCAGACAATCCACCCCTTTTGAGATCTACTGGACCGATGAAGTGGGAGACGACATTGTCATACGAACCAATTCCGAGCTCAAACTGGCTTTTGAGGCCATGGCGGGTCGAAAATGTCACATTATTGTCGAGCCTAAGCCAACCGGAAACGCCTTCAACGAGAGCGTTGAAAATGAGCAACAGGTACGTACAAAAAATGGGAGGGAGTGCTGCTTTGATACTAACACTCCCAAAGGATGTTAGGGATCAATCGATTCTTGAACAAACGTTTAAGGTTATTATATCTCGTCTTTCTAGATTCTGCCCCAAAGAAGGACCATCGACAGAAGGTTGAGCGACTTAGAGGGAGAAATGAGCAAGGTCAAAGAAGAAATGAGCCAGCTCACAAAACTTGTACACGAACTTCGAGGCGCTATCGTGGGTTTCAATCGTGGCCCTTTTCCCGCCATGGAGGAATGAAAGGACCAAGCTGGAAACCCTGTTCAACATCAAGCTGAAAATCGTTCCCAACCTCATACTAAAAATCAGCCTGAACCTCAGCAAGACAATCCCATATTGAGAGCTTTTCTGCAACAACCGCGTCTTGATGAAAACTAGATCTCATATTTCCTTGATGCGGACATATTTCACTTATCTACTACGACTAATAATGAAATTAAATTGGTACTTCACAACTGTTGTAAGTTTGAGGCTGTGAAAAAGTAAGACTCGAATACTTATAAGCCTCGAGTAGGGTTGGTCAGCCGGATTAACCCGTCAAAAACATTCTTTTTAATTCAGCCATGCGGGATTTTTCCCCACGGAAAAGTGGTATTTTTTTTTTTTGAAAGCCTTCTTATCTTGATTAATTTGCACCAAGGCAATGACAAAAGTTTAGCCATGAACATTTAAAGTAAATCTAGAACATTTGGAGATACATCCTTGGTTTAGCACACCTTCCTAACGCCAATTGATTAGTTGTTGAGCTCTTGGGATGAATACAAAATCTCCTAAGCTATTATTAGAGGAAGGAGAAAAGTCTCCTCCTTCTTGAAGTAGGTGTTGTTTTAGCGTTAGAAATATAACAAAGGTTCCTCTGAATTTCAAAATGAATCCAAACCTCCTGGTCACCCTGTTTGTTTTTGACAAATTCCAGGGAGAATCGAAATCTGAAAATAAGAAGAGAAAGACCGACCTTGTTCCTGGAAGTGGAACATGGAACAACCCCCTTCTCCATTCCATTGATTAGACGACGAATCCAGTCATTAATCATATCTGTCTGCCTGAGAATCTCGTGAGTATGGTTAGAATCGCTGTCAAATCCGATTCACACTTGCTCTTCCACTTGGAAACCACTTTGGACCAACGTGGATCTACCCTCAAGGATCTCATCGTGAAAATCCAGAACGGGCGGCTGAAAATCCACCGGATTTGCGATCAAATCCAATGCCTAGCTCAACACGGGATCCAAGTTCACCCTCAAAGGCAAGGTTTGCTCGAGGAACAGATTCAGGAACTGAAATTGGAACCCGATGCCAATTTAGAAGCGTTCCAACCGGATGGTGGATATCAAGACTGTCCGGATCCACTCCAACAAAGAACGGGCCGAGCTCCGAAAGAAGAAATGCAAGAGATTTTAAAGGCTACTATAGACAAGGTCAAGGCTAACATGAAGAAGGAAGAGCCCATGAAGTGGGAGGGAGTGCAAGAGGCCTTGGATATGTTGAAGGGAGCCGTGAGGGTTGTTTATCCGCAAGGATTGCCGGACTATGATCCGGTTCAAATGGAGTTGGATAATAAGGAGGATTTGAGTGGAACCCAAGCTGGAAAGGAGGTGTTGGACCCTGAAGAGACCACTTTATGGTTTGCTAATAAGGAGTTGGATTTGGCAGATCCATTGTCCAAACGATTGGGACGAAATGAGAAGACGAAAGTGGTCTTCAAAGTGTCAAGTCGGTCGCAAGGCCGTCCACCTAAAGAAGGTTTCAGTCCGGAAACCCAGAAGAAGCTCCAAATGGACGCGTTCAAACGAATGGAAGAGATCCGTCGATTGGAACGTGATGCCGACAACAGTCATTTAAACTCATCCTGGGCAGATTCAGGCGGCCTTCAACGTAAATTCCAAGGATTAAGCAATATTTCATGGAAATGAATTAAATTTGAAACTCTCCACAGCACTTCCCAAATTTCTTTCTAATTTCAAATTGTTCTTTTTTTTAGGTCTGTGCAGCACAATGCCTTTAGATTCAGGACTGGAGTCTCAAGGGGGCCGTGGATACGTTGATCCGGATCAAGTGTACAAAAATGCCGTGACCAAACTGAGAGCGCTTTTGAATGCAACGGAGGTGGCCAATCAATCCGAAGATTTGGCCGACTATGATATGCCTCCATTTGGCGGGTCTTTAGATCACTTAGATCAGCTTGAAAGCATGGAACCTCGCCCGGGATTGACAGACCCTCAGTTCTCGAAGCGTCGGAAATATGTGAAACACACCAATAGCAAAGTGAAACGAGCTCTTTTCCAGAAAAACAACAATTCTGAGCGTGAGAGGCACAGTTCGTGGCACAATTTAGAACACATGGACGTGAATAATCAAGAAGTATCTTTGATCAAGAGACAAGAAGCGTACATTGCCCAATTAGAGAAAGAGACTCGATTTTGTCGAGAGCAACTGACTCAAGTTCTGCAGCACGTGAGGAGTGTTCTCTCTGAGAAAGAAGCTGAAAAACAATCTGATGTAGTGAAAAACGCCATTGCCGAAGTGTTCAGTACCATCCAAGGATGGCAAAACAACATTCAACCCAATGAGAGTGCCCTAGTGGAACACCTTCGCCACGAAAACGCTCAGCTGAAACAGGCCTCGCTAGGACATGGTTCTAGCGATGTTCTTGTGCAGAAACTCAATAAAGATATCGACGTCCTCACCGAGGCTCTCAAACGAGTGAGAGCAGAAGCTGAAGACGTTCGTCGACACGAAAATGAGGCAGTGGAACAAGTCCAGAGAAGTATCCAAGCCGCTGAACAACTTCGAATGGAAAAGTCCGAATTAGAATACGAGATCGAGCAGCTCAAACTTCAAGTGGAACGCCAACAAACTCGAATTCGTACATTGATTGAGGAACAAGTGGTGAAAATGGACGAAGAGCGCGAGATCGTGGAGAAACGAGCCCAAGATCAAGTTCGAATGGTTCGCGAGGAACTCAGAGGTCAAGTAGAGGAGGTTGGAAGACTCTCGGCTGAAGTTGAAAAATCCCAAAGACATGAAATGGATCTTAAACGACAAATAGAGGATAAAGAATCACTAGCCGAGAGTGTCCGGCAAGATCTAGAAAAACGACTCGGGCACGCCCAATTAGAATTGGTCGCCCTTGGGTCGTCCCGTCAACAATTAGAGCAAGAATGTGCCAACTTAAAAATGGATCTTGATCACACAAAGCATGCGCTCACAACTGAAAAAAGTCGAAATGAAGCCGAAGTTATCTCTTTGCGAGGTCGACTGACTAAAACCGAAGAGATGCTGTTATTGTGCCGTCAAGAATCCTTAGAGCTCACCGAAGCCAAAGCTAGCCTCGAAAGGGAATTGAATTTGATACGATTACAAATTGAAGGCTCCGACCATTCTCGGCAAAGTGATTTGGCTTCCGCTAAAAACGATCTCAACATCGAGCTCACCAAGACCTTGAAAGAAAGGGAGCTCAGTTACAAAGTAAATGTGAGCAAACTTGAAGACATGATCGCACGACAACGAGAAGTCATTAGTCAACTCAAGCACCAATGTAATCTTATCACTGACAAGTGTGAAGACTCGGTGAAAGAATATGAAGTCCAATTGGGTAAGTTGCGGGCTTCCGAAGCCGATTTGAAGGCCAAAAATGAAGCGCTCAGCCAATCGCGCACAGGAGTAGAGTCGCAATTACTTGAACGAGGAAGGCTTCACGAGAAACTATGTCAGAGATTAGAACACTTGGACATAGAGCGAACCAATATGGAGGAGAATTTACGGAGGTCCATGATCCGTTATGAGTCTCTTCTCCAAGAGAAGAAATCCGTGATTCATGAAAATGACTTCTTGAAGGAAATACTGCGGTCCAAAGGTTTCCTACCGGAATTGAGTAAAAAGAAAGATAAGAATCATCTTTCGTCGACCTCAAAAGAGACCAGTGATGCCAAACTAACGTCCAAGAGCAAAGTGAAAAAAACCAAACCACCCAAGCACTTACTTAATCATGCCATAATCATTGAGAGGAATGGCCAAGTCACTTCACCATTGCTCAAATCTTCGATCGCTTGATTAATAGTGTTCCTAAATAATCTAGTTGAATTGAATCAAATGTTTTTAATCTCTTTGAGGGTGAAATTATTTTGTCTCTGACACGTTGTAGATTTTAAAACAAAAGAGAAGGTATAACTCCAGTTGTATCAATGGCTCAAATTACCTGTGACGTCAATTTTGATTGAATATGAAAAAGCAACCAAACCACTTGTATTAAAAAGTATTGTTTTTCATCATTGCATTATTGTACCAGGGTTTTTTGAGCTACAATTGTCATTTTTGAATTCCAGAAACTTTCGAGACCAGTTTTGAGATGTAAATGCGATAACGTATATGCACTGGAATTCTCTTAATTTGTTAGTTATTTAATTAATTTTATTAGTTAATTGATTCAACATCCCACTACGGATGGCTCTCAGAGTTTTCATTGCTTATAAAGTGCCAAAATATGAGTATGCTTTGCCAGTATGGCTTTCCGGGAACATTTCAAAAAATATGTGGCAGGCCACCAACGCAGTCTTCTCGAAATATCTGAAGCGCTATCTTCAACTTCCTCACAAGGCAAATAACGCCATAGTGTACCATTTAACCGAAACCACACCTTTCGAGTACTGGCTAAAAAGAATCGCACCCGAAAGAATCTCAGCGATCACGTTTCGGAGTGGATTTGAGGGCCTTCGGATAACTCTTTTTGACTCACTAGTACCGCCACCCGACCCCAACCTGATACCGGAGATCCCATCGCACTTCTGGAGAAGCCGCATACTGACAAATATGCCACTGAACCCAAACTACAGAAAGAAGGTGCTTGCGGAAATGTTCGATAATGATCATTACTTATATTGCTCAAAACGAGAATTTCATTGCGGCCCGACTAAAGAATGTGAATGTCTGTTATGTGGAGAACACCTCCACCCATACCATATCCCATACTTTCATAGTAACCACTTTGACGAAACATACGTCGCAGCAATAAAACAATAATAATAATAATTAATCAATTTTTGAATCGAATTCGTTGTTTCAAAGTTCTCAAAAAATTGTTACGGGATTCAAGACGGGACTCATAAATGAAGGCAATATGGTTTTTATGATTGGCATTGTTGAATTTGTTCAGTTCCATTTGTAAAATGGCTTAAATTTTCTTCTCTGTCTCTATTTTCAACACTTAATTGGGGTTCTGAAGACAACAGACGACAGTAAAGTGTTGAAAATTAATATGCAGAGAAGAATTTTTTATCATTCTATGAAGGGAAATATGTTCTTCAACAATCCCTGTGATAAAAATCATGTTGCCTTCAACAACAGATGGACGATCATTATCACAGAGCAAATCAGTGGATCAGGAGTTTGGAGATATTTGACTTCTCACAATCAAACAACACAGTTTCAACTCTTTGAGAGAGATCAATTGGGCATCTATTGTAAATAATCTATAATTTGATTATGTAATCTAAATAGAATCTAAAAAATAATGAAATAAAAAGACAAGTAATCTATTCTAAATACTAGAGTGCTGAATGGAGAGAAATGACACTTAGTGATCCCGTCTTCCTTGGTTTAGATCAACGAATTGGCGGGGGTATCGATCAAAATAGCTCAAGTAATCCGCTTTTTACTTTTTTTGAATGAATCAGAGGGCCCAAAATTAATTTTCCGGATGATAAAATTTGCGATTACCCAGCATCGAACGCATGAGCAATTTGAATTTTAAAAGTCAATTTTGTGAACATATAATTTTGTAGTCAGCGACTTTCGGATTCGGTCAAGCCCTCTTTTGGCCGAAACTTTCGATTTTCGGTTAAGAGCCGTTTCGGTCCATCACTAGCCATCACTAGGGCTAAGTAAGACATGGGAAGAAATTGACCCTGAGGTTACCCGCGTATGTTGTGGCCAGGGCGAAAACAAGCTCCACAAGGTCATTGCCAACAAAGATGGTCTTTAGGAAGTTAATGGGAATGAAAAATTGCCCTGGTTGGCTTCAGATTTCACGTTAAAAAAATAATGTCATTCATTCCGCAATTATCATTTCATTAAAAAATTACTGGATTCCGTTGTTTTTCTCGCATAGGTATATTTTTCTAATGAATTGAATGAGGTAAACGTGCTTATGCTCCAAATCTGCAAGCTGTATGGATGGCTTAATAAATTATTATGCAAAGCAAAGCACATGAAAGTTCCGTAATGATGACAGTGGTCGTGTTTCTTCTTTGTTTCATGATGTAATGAGGTACTCCTTTCCTTCGAGTCATTAATGCATTTTTTAGCTGCAACCAAGGCAGTTGTCCTTTGGTTCTGTATATCCAATAATCATTAGCAAGTCTAGCCAACACTAACACAATGAGTATGGCCAGAACCACGCATAAAACCTAAAGTAGCAGCTCTTGAAATTCCCCAGTTGTCTTCGGAGGACAAAGCATCTCAGGGCTCAATAGAGTAATCTGCAATTGGAATAAAACACGGTTAGAAAATGGTCGGATTAACTTGAATTGACGAACTGATCATTTTCATTTATGATCATGATCATTGAAAAATTGATCAGCTGACGCATAAGACAGGAGTTTTTTCGGTCTCTTGTACGTTTTAACTTTTAAAGATATACCGTGTTCAATTATCTCATCTGTGAGTGTGGGAAAGGTGGGTGATCTCGCAGATCAAGGGGGGCCTTCTGTTCTGGGGCTTGCCTCCTAAGGGGGGCGGGGCTTCAAGGATGGTCTTCCGATCTCCAGATAAGGAATCGGTAAGCTTGATCAATACCGTTGGATTGACCAATAAGGACACCCCGGACGTGCCCATGGTCCTGAGGTATGCCAATGCAGCCAAAAACGGCAATCGTGAAGGGGGATCCATCCGATACCCATTTGTAATCGCTGATTTCTACTGCAATCAAGATGGAGAATTTTTGACGTGGCCTGAAATGGCCGACTTCATTTTCACCGAGTTGAAGTTTCGGAAGTCTGAAATCGCCGGTATCGCGACAAGAAGGGGTAAAACATGCACGACCGTGAAAATAAAAACGCGAGTGGAAGTGGTTGTAAAAAAAAGGTTTGGCGATTGTTTTGAATTCAACCGTGGTGGAGAAAAGAAAGTTTGGAAATGCGTAATCAGAGGAGCGCAAAGACTTGCCCCCTTTAGATTTCACAATGTCCCTGATGAAGTGAGTATCGATGAACTGGCTGAAGCCACCAGAATGTTTGCCGAGTTAAAGTCGACAATTATGGATGAGCTTTTCGATGAGCGGCACGATCCGAGGTTAAGTGGCATACCCAATGGAAACAAACGGGCACTCATTCTGCCAACTGCTGTAATTCTTGTTTTTGTAATAACCAGATCATGGAAAATTCGACTATCTCATAACGACCAAATTCGAAGATGTCTTCAATGCAGGGAGGAAGGTCATTTCCGAAACGATTGTCCACAAAATGCGATTGTAATTGATGAAAGTGAGCAAGCAGCCGAGTTTCCACTCATTGAAGAAACCAACGTTAACAAAGATGAACCCATTACAATTGATAATATCCAGCCGCATTCTCCAACTCCTCAGCATGGCCTGCCAAGTGAGGACACCGTGATTGAATTCAAACGGGACGATGTTTCAAGACAAGATTCTTTACCTGTCACAGAATCATCCCAGAAAGGCAGAACTGACTCCTCAACAATCCCAACCATCAAACATTTGACATCGAATTTGAAATCGTCGTTAACTAAATCCAAAAGAAATGAGAACCCTGAACCTAAAGCTATCATCACCAGAGGAAGAGCTGCATCTGGAATGAGGAACGTGATTTCAGGGTGCACCACTTAAAATCGGACATGAATAATTGATAATTTGGGGGAACTGAGCCGTCAAATCAAAAAGCACTTGTAACAAATGATGTTGATTGCAACAATATTTGAGAGACCTATTACTAAGTTATTCGACATAGAGGCCCTTGCTCTTAACCACGGTCTTGAATCTCCTCCCTGCACATAAGCAAATGATCCGCACCTGCTCTGCTGGAATTTTAGTCCATGCAGCTTTAAAGAGCGCAGCCAAGAAAGCCGAATTTTTTAAACCTTTACTCCCCATCTTCGTCTCTAGAGGGGCCTAACAAGTAAAGTTCTTGGATTAAGATCTGAAGAAGCCTTGAAGCAATGGTCCTCACAGACAAGCCTTGGATAAGCGATCGTTTTACGAGCATTTTTCCTGGATATCCAGACTAGAGGTAGACTGGGCTTGTAACTCAATTAAATGTACGATTTTTGGATTGATGAAAAAAATCAAATTGAAGATTCATCTCTTGTGAACAGATGTTATTTTACAAATTTTGTTCTTAGACAAACTTGCTCGAAGCTACGATTTAATTAGGCAAGGTATGTTGGTTGACCCCTGTATACATAGAAAATAAGCGTCGAGAGCGAGCAACTTGACAAAAATGATGTATCTTTCAAAGCTAAGGTGTCTCAAATCGAAATTTATCATTTTTTTCTGGAAAATGTTCACCAAACATAGAAATATGAGTATGAGCAACATCTTTACTTTACAAAGTATTGGATTTTGACGAGTTTCTCGCTCTTGATGTCCATTTTTCAAACGTGCAGGGGTCACCCAACATACCTTGTCTAATTAAATCATAGCTTCGAACAAGTTTGTCTGACAACAAAATTTGTGAAATAACATCTGCTCACAAGAGTTGAATCTTTATTTTAATTTTTGACAACAATCCGAAAATGTTGCAATTTAACGAAATACAGGCCCAGTCTACCTATAGTCTGGATACCCCACGTATTCTAAATTTCAAGTATAGCATGAATTTTAGCCGAGTTTTAAAAACACTTGTTTTAATCTACATTTTTTTTCGCCCATACTTAAAGCAAATAATATTGGGCCATAAAGTGTGAAGGATCAATCAAATCTCAACTCAACATCAATAGATTTAGAAATTAGATTTTCAGTCCTCTGAAACATTACATTTCTTGAGAAATTTTCTTTGGTTTAAGTCAAAGCGCAAACCAATTACGTAGTAGTACAATCGAATCTCGATATAAGAAATCTCAGTTTATAAAAATTTTCGCGATATAAGAAACTTTTCCGTGCTGACCAAAATTGTAGGACATGAGAATGAGAAATGCAGGGGGAGGTTTGAGTGATCTCTTCAAAAATCTTATCGCGGGCGGATGAAAGAAGAGAAAAGGCTTGTTTGGCAACAGTGGGTGGCTCGTGAGAATTTGGGCAGTTTAAGGCTTTTCGCAATTTACAGACCGCCCTTGTGAATTAGATGCCATGAAAAATGTCGAATTGCAAGTTTGAACACCTTTGGTTAGGATTTTGGAAAAAAATGCACACTATTTGCTCGTTCTTGCACGAGAAAATTCTAAACAAAAGGCCACTTTTTTGGGTAAGTACAAGTGTAAGTGATGTTATAAGTAAGGCTAGGACTTTTATTCAAAAATATATAAAATATTTTTTTGAATATTTTCGGGAATTTTGGAGGAAAATGAATATATCTGTCATTTTGAGGATCTCTGTTTTTTTCCTTTTCCACATTTGAATTTCCCGCCTTTTGGATGCACTACTTCCGTTAGGCGAGAAAATAAACAAAGAAAATATTGTGTCTCCGCCTTGTCATCCATCAATCATCGATCACCATGAGTATATCTAACAAGAGGAAATGGCTTACCAGCCTTAACACCGGCAAGGACTTCCCCTACCGAATACTCGATAACAGAGAGAGCTCCATCTCCTGTGGGCCCTGTGAGAGCCTGGTAAAAGCCAGTTGCAAGGTGTAGAGAAGACGTCCAGGCACATGAGCAATCTCAAGCTGAAGGAGACACATGTTGCCAAGAACCAGGCACACATCAAGGATGTGTTGCAAAAAAAGAAGAATCCTTCAAAATCTGAAGAAATTGGCAGGGAACTCTGTTCAGTTTTCTTAGCTGCCAATATTCCTTGGTCGAAGTTGGAGCACCCCAAATTCCGCGTCTTTCTGGAAGAGCGCCTTGCTGTATCCATCCCAAATGAGTCCTCGCTGCGCAAGAACTACATGCCCCAATGCTACGAGGAAGTATCCTCCCAGATCAGGGCTGACCTCAGTGGTTTCCCCATTTGGATCAGTGTGGATGAATCCTCTGACTGCTTGGGACGGGCCGTTGCAAATGTGATTTGCGGAAGACTTGATGCCGAAAAGTACCACCAACCTCACTTAGTCCTCTGCAAGTTCCTTGAGCGAACAGACAGCGAATCATTGCCCGTCTTGTGAATCAGGCTGTGCTTTGGATTTCCCCTGATTTTGACTACAATCTGGCAAAGGTCTTTGTGACTGACGGCGCAGCCTACATGGTCAAAGCCGGCAAGGATATGCGGTTGTTTTTCCCGAACTTGCTTCACCTGACTTGCACAGCCCACGCCTTGCATCGCATCTGTGACTTGGTAGTGGAGAGCTTTCCTGAGGTTAACCGCCTGATTTCCAGCACAAAGAAGGTGTTTTTGAAAGCTCCACTGAGGTGCGCCGAGTTCAGAGCTTGCTGCCCTGGCATCCAATTACCCCCTGCACCCGTGTTGACCAGGTAGGGTACTTGGGTCAGAGCAGCCGTCTGGTACGCGCAGTACTTCAAGGAGGTTAAGGACGTGGTTGACAGCTTCACAAGCACCGACGCCAGGTGCATTGCGGAGAGCCAGGAGCAGTTTGCCAAGAGCTGCGTGACCAGGGACCTCACTTACATCCTTTCCAACCTGGCCTTCCTGTCCATGACCATCACCAGCCTTGAGGAACAGGGTCTGCCCTTGGACAAGGCCCTCACACTCATCAACAACACCAAGGCCAGGTACTCCATTTACATACTAAATGGAGAGCTGCCCTGGTCCTGTTGGAAGGGCCCTGCAGGCCAAGATGGAGAGTTTGCTTTCCAAGAATCCAGGATTGGAAACAGTTCAAAAGGTCCAGAAGGCCATCGCTGGTGAGGGAGACCTTCTGAATGGGATTTCTCCATTGGATGTTGCCCAAATGAAGTACTTGCCAACAGCAAGTGTCGATGTTGAGCGTTCATTCTCCCTGTACAAGAACGTCCTCTCTGACAGACGTCAGTGCCTCACCGAAGAGAACTTGTCGATGATACTGGTGGTTCAATGCTTCTTCAACAGAGGGCAAGAAGATAAGTAGACTGAGAAGTTCAATCTGTACCAAAAAGGCACCGCGATTTTTTTGAATATTTGAAGTGTTTGGGCAAATATTTTCCCCCTTTTTGGTAAATAAATCATGAATATTTGGCTACTTTTTGCTGAATATTATTCCGAGCTCTAGTTATAAGCACTGATTTGTATTGTAAAGCTCCAAAACCATTAAGGTACAAAACAAAATGCCGTGTTTTGTACGTGTTTCTCTTCAATATCAAAGGTCTTTTTTTAAGTGATTGACATTTTTTAATCAAAAGAATAATTTTGCGAATTCTTACAAAACCGAGAGTCAAAATGTCCAAACTGGCAATTCGACATTTTTTGTAGCATCTTAGTCATAAGGGCGGTCTGTAAAACGCGAAAACCCTTGCACTGACCAAAATCTTACATTGACGAACAAGCCTTTTCTGTTATTTCATTCGCCCGCGATAAGATTTTTGAAGAGATCACTTAAACCTCCCCCTGCATGCCTCATTCTCGATATTAGAAATTTTCCATTTTTCCTCAATCTCAAAATAAGAAACTTTTTCAAAGTTTTGGCCTATTTCTCTTGCTTAAATTGGTCACAGCACAAAAAAAAACAAAGCAAAACGTAGCGTTTCCAAAAGGATCGATGCAGTGCTTCCATATTTTGCGCTTTTGCGCAAACTGTGCACTTTTCAGGATGCCTTTGGCGCACTTTTTTGGGCTCGCGCGCCTTTCGCCTCTTTTGAAAAAAAAAAACATCTGGTCCTTTTCAAGCTTCAGTCAAAAGAAAAAAAAAATGCTTTTTGAACCCTAAAATCGCTAAAAATTGTCCAACATGCCACTCAACAATAGCTATTTTAATGACATTAAGTTGAAAAAAATAATTTGCCGACAATTTTACAAAATAATTTAAGCTCATTTTGCCGACAAATTTGCAATGCTTGAGAGTGAAAAAAATTGTGTGTCTGCCAAAGAAATACATAGTGGAAAATAAGCAATCCAAGGAAGTGTCATGTGAACCCAAGAAAGTCTCTCAAATTTGAAGTAATTAAAGGTCAAACTAAGAATAGAATATTTTTTGTTGAGAAATTCCAAAAAATAGCAAAAAAGCTTCGTCAGTATGAAAGCGTGGAGGGCTCATTTTTTTTAAGGTTGTTTTTCCCTGTATTGGTTACTTAATTTACCAATCATGATGACAACATTGTACTTTCTTCGTTGATTTTTTCTGTCAAATTGAGATTGAAACAAGTCCTGAAGCTTTGTAATAGAGATATAAATGCATGCACTTGAGATATAAATTTGTGTGTTTTAATAACTATTTTTTTAAAGCTAAATTTTTGAGTCATTGTCGGATTTTGTTGTAATAAAAGTAAGCTTATGGCTATATAAAGGTGAGGTAAACTCCTCTGGTAGTTTCCTTGTATTTTTTATCGTTTCTCGAGCCATTTTTCTTTAGTCTCGATGTAAGAAAAATCTCGATATAAGAAACATTTTGCCGCTGACAGAAAAGTTTGAAGGGGGATCCCTTGTGAAATTTTACGTTTCCGCTAAATATTCAGGTTTTAAGAGTATTTTACCTTCTTAATTGGAAAATGAGGTGTGTGATGCACTAGACTGGATGATGAGGATGAGGGCGAAGATGCGAATGATAATGTTGAGGTCACGGCGATGGATTTGTCTGTTGTTGCCTCAGAACCAGAATGCGATCGCGGCAGCAACCAAAAAAAACATGGCGTAGACTAAGTGGGCGATCCCGCAGGCGAAAAGGTATTTGGGAATGTCGGCTGGCCTCAAGTGACCCCAAAAATATTTCGAGATGATGTGGGCAACGCCAATTAAAGCGAAACTTTTGAAGAGTTCATTGTGGAAGATATCCATGACTTTTCTTCTTACTTGAGCGCGAAGCGCAAGTCAAAGAAGGGGAAAAACAGCTAATTCTAGCGTTGCCCGATTTGTGATGAAAAATTGCCAGTTTGGGTAATCGCAAATTTTATCAACCGGAAAATTAATTTCGGGCCCCTGATTCATTCAAAAAATAAAGTAAAAAGGGGATTACTCAAACAAGCTATTTTGATCGATACTCCCCCCCTTTTCGGCAGGCGGGTATATATGTAATATTAATATCAATTATATTACTATATGATTATAATACACATATTATTTCGCAATCAGCTGCTTTCGGTTTCGGTCAAGCCCTCTTTTGGCCGAAACTATCGGTTTTCGGTGAAAAGCTTTTCAATCCATCGCTAGCCTTAAATAAGGCATGGGAAGAAATGGGATATTCGTGAAGGAGACAGCTGCTGAAGTTGCCTAAAATTGATTGTAGACGGCGCCACATTTGACTAGGCGAGAATAAAATTTTGCTACGGAAGTACTGCTAGCTTGAAAGTCCGTTTTAGACACTATTTCATCAGTTTTTCAAGGATTTATTGATCTAAAAATAAAAGAAAATAAGTTTACCTCATGATTTTGTCACATTTTTACCCATACACGGGGACATTTCTTTTAAAAAGCGAGTTTCAAGTGTACATATAATGTTGCGTAAGTTTGGAATATTTAGTTTCTATTTTATATTTAGTTAATTTAGTGCGACACTTCCGGCTTTGCCGTTGTTTGCGGTCAAAAAATGGACAAATTTGCAGGTAACTGACATGACACCTAGCTCTTACAAAATATTCAAAACTTATTTACGTTGGAGTTGCGTGAATGAAGAATATTACTGCGAACTAGTAGGGAACTAAAATAGACTAGAATCAAAGCTTCTTACTTCAGGTTGTACTTTTTCCACAACTTGTAAGAGCCCAGCCGGAAGAGTCCCACTGCCAATAATTTTTGGTTGAGAAATTGAATGATGAGCTTCGAAGTCGTCGTGCTTGGGGTCATTGAAACTAACATGTTCAATCCTCATTTTCTTAAAAGCAATGTCTAATCGACATCTGAGAAGGATCTTAATTGACAGAAACAAAGAAAAGCACATAAAACAGAAGAAAAGGGACACCTTAAGATCAATTTAAAAAAGCACTTCTCAGAAGTGGCTGGTTTGATCGGCCACTTTACAAAGCTAATAGAAATTTAGAAGGTCCTGATTGGCTGCAAATTCCATGTGAAACAAAGACGTTTTTCCACCAATTTTATTCAATTCAGTAATCACTGGGTTCTGTTACTTGTCTTCCATACGTGTTATCCAAAAAGTGAATGAGGTAAACGTACTTGTGCTCTAAATCTGCAAGATGCAGGTATGAATGGATAAATAAATCATCATGCAATAATAGAGCAAAGCACATGAAAGTTCCTTAATGATGACAGTGGTCGTGTTTCTTCTTTGTTTGATGATGTAATGAGGTACTCCTTTCCTTCAAGTCACTAATGCATTTTGAGGGCCAACCAAGGTAGTTGTCCCTTGGTTCTGTATATCCAATAATCATAAGCAAGTCTGGCCAACACTAATACGATGAGAAGAGCCAGAACCACGCATAAAACCTGAAGTAACAGCTCTTGAAATTCCCCAGACGTCTCCGGAGGACAAAGCATCTCAGGGCTCAACATAGTAATCTGCAATTTGAATAAAACACAGCTGGAACATGGCCGGATCAACTTAAATAAGGGGAATTTACAAGAACCCTAGGTATTCTATTGCAAGATCTGTTACGAGAATATGCATGCTGTCTAATTTGAATGAATCTCACCTGTTTGGATTTTAGTTGTATATCGGAAGCTGGTCCACAAGTCATTTCGTCTCGATCTCGAATTTTGACTAATAGGTTCTGAAATGCGATCAAATATTGTTTATCAATAATTGCAATAGCCCAGTAGGTCGATTGGTTAGCATTTTTTCCGGTAACAAACATCCAAAATCTCTCGATCATAGCATAAATTGATCAGATTTCTATGGACATTAATCCACACGCACTTTCCTCTCGGAAGGGTGACCATAATTTGCGTATCAAAATTGTGTTTAATGTGACTCACGTTAGTCACACTCATTTCTCGGGAAACAACAAAATGTTTCTGATTTCCATATGAGATTGCTTCTGAGTGACCTCTTGGAGGATCTTGAGCATGGATAGAACTACAGACAGTTCAAAAAGTGGCAATAAGCCAAAAGAGCGTAAGTTAAATAATATATGATTTCATTCATGACACGTTCTTGTATGGTCAGTTAACAGATAACGGGATTTTGGTATTCAAAATATTCAAAAAAAACAGGAAAAGGTCACCTTATGTAGCATGGACAGCCAAATTAGATTAGAAATCTCAAAAGTTCTCGTAGAAATGGAGTGAAAACAATACAAAATGTAAAGGTACTTAGAATGGTTCCAAGAATCATGATTTTAATGCCAGCAAAAATGAAGAGAAGCCAATGCAGGATCAACCGTATTTAGTTTCCCATTCCTTATTTCCTAAAATTTATACAGTCAGCCTGTAACAGTTAAACTTTTCAAACCCAACACCTTAACTTTAGCTACATGTTTGGCTGTCCATACTACTTCAGGTGTCCCTTTCTTAAAATAGACGACGTACGTGTGCTAGAATGAAAGGACGACCTTTCCTCTAGGTCTGTTCAAGTAAAAGATAACTGTCACATTTTGTTTTTGTTTCGCTCGAATTGAGTGTGACTAAAGTGGGTCAAATTGAATACAATTTTGATATGCAAATTATGGCTACCCTTCCGAGAGGAAAGTGCGTGTGGATTAATGTCCATAATCAGATTTCCCGAACTATTTTTGTTTTTCATCCTTTGAATTGACAAGTTTTTTACCCACTGTTCAAGCGAATTCTCTTAATCGGCTAATGGGAAAGAATCGCCAAAAAACGCGAAGGACCACTCAGTTCTTGAGTCTCATTTCAACCCTTAGATTTTCAGCACTCTGAAGTACTTCATTTTTTAAAGAAATTTTATTCAAATCAAGGCAAAGGCAACGCAAAATGCAACAGCTTTTAAAGCAGGGTTGGATAATTTTTTAGACAGTATTCTTGATCAACCCACTATCCAAGGGTTATCCAGATCTACGAACAGTAACTCGTTGGTAGCTCAAATTTCGTATAAATGTTGATTGTATAAATTATATTAATGATTTATTTGTTAACAGGGAATCGCATTTCTTGAAGCGGTAGTAGAAAACCATTACCAACCCCCGCAAAAAAATTCAGGCGACTGAATGGGAAATTATAAATTGAAACGTTGCAAAGTCAAGGGTTCAGAGGTTGAACAGTCACCAGTTATGCAATTCATATCATAGCGCTTCAAAAGAATCCCAAATTGCCACAAAATTGATACCAGCTACTTGATAACCATTGATACTGATGGATTTCTAACTTGAAAATTTTGACTTGAAAAGTTACACATATTTTGTTGTTCCCTCCCGTTCATATTAGGTTCATTTCTTAGAAGCAAATGTCTATTGCACGTGAGTCCACGTTAGGGTCTTTTAATTAATGACCTGTACCAAGACTGCTTGACAAAAGTTCCAATGAAATTAAATTTCTCAGAAACGGCATATTTAGATACATTCTTTTAAAACTCACCAGATCAGTGACTTCACTCGTACAAGTGCATTTCCATGGATTGTTTGACATTTTTATCACAGCCGTAGTTTTCATTAAACGTTGAGAGAAGTCGTAAGGAATCTAGAACAAAGAAGACAAGGTAAATGAAGATGCCCAAGAGATGCATTAGTACTACTGAGAAGTTGACTTACACTTGTGAGATTGTTATACTTGGCACTGAAACTGAGTCCAAGTTTCATGTCCAAAAGTTTTTCAGGCAGAGTCTGAAGCCGATTCTTGTCTAATGTGAGATTGTCCACATCCTTATAATTGTGTTCCTCGACTTTCAGGAACGAGAAAGATCTGCTATTAAGCTGCAAAGAAGAGACAAAGAGAGAGAGGGGAAATAAGTTGGCTTAGGTAAGGAGTCATCGGTGTCTGGAACAGACAGAAATAATGGAAACCTTAAGTCGATGCTCCTAAAGATGTTCACTCTTTCTCCGGAAAATAGTTCCAAAGCGCATCTGGGATCAAAATCTTAATGACATCAGCAACTCGTTCGAGTGGATTTCGAATAATGAAAAGCTTTAGAGGCTGATGGAATCTCTCTTTTGTGCCATTGTGCTTCAAGCACAGTTTGTTCAGTTTCAGTTCAGTTTGAGAATCCAAGTTCAGTGTGAATAATGGTTTCTTAGGGCTTGGCTGAGTTCGTCCCACTTTCACTTTGAATGAGGAAACGATCTCTGTCTCCCTCGTTGATCGTGTTGTGCTCGGGAAGAGCCACTCTAATGAACTCAATGTCCCATGGAGAAACACTCACAAGGCACCCAAGTGAGGGTCTTGATAACGTTGCTTTTCGCTTTTGCCATACTAGAGTACGTAGTAGAATATGTAAGCTTTGTTGTCCATGTCTAAATTAAGCACTGGATCATCGCTCCTGGATCCTCCGTGCATTGTCATGGTTCTGGTTCTGGCATTGTCAACTTTAAAGAGACTCTGCATCTAGTTCATGAGCTGAAGTTGGCTTAAATTACCCTCAAGGGTATAATAGTAGATGAACCGAGTCTACTTTGAATGAGTTCGTAATGTTTCGCAACGGCTTACTTTTCATAAATTAAGGTAAGTATTGTACAGGTACTTAGATTACGTGAATTGCTTCACTAAAACTTGAGGAAAATGTTATCATTTATTTCACGACATTCCAAGGCCTACCGACCATGTAAGAACCTCTATATTCCGTCTGAACCTATTTTTCTGTGCTCGACTAACCTTGTTTTGGGACAAATCCACGGTTCGCGTGTGCTTTGGTAGTTTGGGAAAATGAGATAATCCTCCTCCAACACAGCTGACTTCCACCGAGTAGAAGCGTTCCCGGGCATGGACCAATTTCTCTTGGACCGAGGTAAGAGCACACGAGCAATTATCCTTGGTGGGGCAAGACGGAATCACATACTTGGAGTAATACTCCATAACTAAGAACAACTGCCCATCATATTTGGAGTCCATGTAGCGGCACCGGGTGCCTGACACATTCTGCAGAATGGAGGCCTTGAGGTATGGCTCCGACCAGCTGTAGATCCAGGACAATTTCGGGGCACATATCCACTTATTATCTGAGGCAAAGGAAAGGAGAGAAGAGGCATAAGCATTCTGGATATTAAACCGCATGAGTGACTTGTCAATGCCATCTGTCAAAAAAAGGTAAGTTCCATTTGGAAAATTGAAGCCGCCGTTGATTCTGGATTTGATGGGATCCGGGTTGTAAAATGCAACGGCATTTTTGAGCTCATTGGAGGAATAGGTAGCAGACAATACCAAGGAGCTCGAAAAAGCAATACGTATAAGGAAATTCCCATTATTATTTGACAACATTGGTTAACCATGATCTAACCCGTTATCCCGAATGGAAAGAACCAGAAGATAAACGGAGTACATCATAAGCTCCGAGATATTGGGGAACAAGAAAAGTTTGTCTGGGCCGATATTAATGAATGAAAGCAATCTCGATCGTGGATCTAAGGGACTGTCGAAGTTAGCCTAGTGGGCACACAAAAATCCTTGAGTGAGTCTTTCACAAGCAGATGCCTAAATAAATGTATGGCAAAGGAACTGTGCCATGTCAAGGTGTCGGAACAAAATAAACGTAATGTCATTATCATCGACCTCGGAACGTTTAGCTCACAATGGCTCTTTTCGTGAGCAAAGAAAGCTCATGTGTTCCGAAAAAAGGCAGAGAAAGCAATAACTCATCGAATCAAGCCCGTCACTGATCATATCTCTGACCCCACATCTTAAGACTAAGATGGTTCGTTCAAGGATCAAGATTGAGATGCATTTTCTTTCTCTTGTCTCAATGCCCATTATTTCTGAGCGAGTGAGTATTCTTTGAAGGAATTGAAAGAGGCCACTTAACACTTGATGCTTTGAAGGATGAGTAGAAATAGCTTTTAGCACGTACCCGAAATGTCCAGACTTTGCAGAGTATCAGGAAGGCTGGTTAAGATATGTGGTTTGATGTCCTCATTGAATTGATTCGAGGAGAGATCGAGAGTGTTCAGCCTTGTCTCATTCAATTTGGGTTCCATATCTTGCATTGCATTGTGGCTCAAATTAAGGCCTTGAAGTTGAGGTAAGCGCTGGAAATCGAGCCCGAAGAAGCGCAATTTGTTCCCGGACAAGTCTAAGCTGACGAGATTGGGTAAACGCACAGGATTTTCAACCTTCACCACCCTTGATTGGGTAACGGACAGCTTCCTCAAGTTCGGGTAAACACTAAAATCTGACAACTTTAAGACCTTCAAATCACTGTCACGAATGAGGACCTCCTTCAAGTTCTGTCGGAGAAGCTCACGGTAGTGTTGAGCACTGTTCGTCTGGATATCATTAATAGCGTTGGTCTCCACTTCTCCCGATTGAGAGATGGAGTCCAAATGAAAACTGGCGGTGCTGTTAAGCCGCTTACAGGCCAGTTCCACACCTCCTCCATCTCCATTTGGACCCTGCTCCAATTCCGAGCAAATGCACGATTCCGAAAGCGGATTTGGCAAATGGAGACAAGCTTCCACTTCCGATTCCACATTGGGCAAGAAATTGCCTTGAATACTCGAGACTGAGATGGCCAAGAACACGATGCAAAGACCATGGATGGTAACCATGACCTGAAGTGTCCTTGGGTAATTGGAACTCACGCCAGAAACAATTCCCTGAGGGTGAGCGAGTGATCGCCTCATCTGGAATGAGAGAAATAGTGAAAGATAACATTTGCTCGCTGGAAATGGGGACTTCATCAAGAACTTCATCAAATGAAGCCTTGCATAATGGACAACAAAACTTTTCTGGGCTTCTGCGTCCCAGTTTAAGGGGCAGCAATCCTTACAAAATGACGAAACAAACGAGACTAGTCATCCAGGGAGGAGTACAGAGAATTTTTCCCTGTTATCATGTGACGTTTATCACCCTCGTTTGATTACACTCCGTCATTCAAACTTATTTACCCTGAAATACGACCTTTTCCCCTTTTACATACTATCCATCACGATAAATTTGGCACTTATTCAAACCCGTTTACGGTGTCTCTTTTGGGCAAAAAAAGTCAATAATAAATAACAATTTTAGACGAATTTTAAGTTGGGTCAGTGTTGACGATTTAACTTTACAATTCTATCCATCATATCATTTTGCAACTTGCAAGAATTTTAAAAGCCAAACTTTGTTTCAATTTTCTCTTTGAACTTTCTAATTGCCCCAATTTTAACAAAAAACACATTCAAAAGAGTTTTGGTGCATAAATGCGCTGATCATCAATTTATTGAAAACGTGCAACCAAAGCGGTGAACAAAATAATTTGCCAGAACGAATCGCTAAACTTTAAATCGGTTTGAACTACTATGAAATATTATTTGTCCATAAATTAACTGCAGTGTCTACCCAAAAGCTATTTTCAAGTGTCTGTCTTTTGAATAAAGCTTTGTCTACACTCGATCGTAAAATGTAGTAACCACGTGGGTTGCTCCGTTTCTCGATTTTTATGAAACAACATCAATGCAAGGCTGTCGGTGATTGATGAAAGTTAGAAACGAAGGTCTGTGTTTATGATCGTCGATGGGATTTGCTTTATTTGCTTTTATGACTGGTGTGCTCCAAAAGTGCCTGGATTACATGTACATGTATAAAGTATAGTACGTCCGTGCCAATGTGCCCAGACTACCTACGAAGGTTTAGCAGGAGGGGTCGTAAAGTAATCAATGACGACCCAGACATCAAAATCGGTAATCTTCCTGCCTAACTTTGTGCCTAAATTTCATCCGTCCATCTTTTTCTGAATGCATGAAAGCTACACAAGGGGAGTGAGAGATTTTGGTTTTGTAAGTCTTTTGCGGCGGCTAGATTCCATAAATTGTGTTGAAGGAGGAAATGATTCCATTACTAGAGTGCTCTCAACATTTACCACAAAGACATGCGGCTTTGACAACAAATTTATGGCCATGATTGTCACCGAGCACGCTACTGCATACGAACACTGACTGACTTGGGAATCGTTTTCCCATACCAATACTAAACACTGACTTCACCTCGACTTCCAAGAAATGCCAAAGCCAAGGAAAATGTGAAGCCACTTCGAATGTCCACATTTTATCTCATTCTCATTTTCATTCCTAACTCTGTGGTCAAGCTCGAGTGTTTGTGTTTTCTTCCAATTTGTGCTTTCGCCAATATTTGCCCCAAGAGCCCTACAGTTTTGAGTGCTGAACAAACATGTCACTTGGATTGAGTCTTGGGGCATCCAGAAAAAATAAGTGGATCCATGGGCCAATCTGGTGTCGCCCTCTCCCCGTTCCACTCTTGACGGTCAGATATCAATATGAGATCGTTCCAGATATTTTTCCTTTCGCTTTAAGGTTACCCCAAGTCAATGGGGACCCTCCTGGTGGGCAAATGGCTTACAGAAAGTGTCGTGCCAGCAACATATGACATCTACTTGATCCAAGTTGATAAATGGTCTAACAAATCACACCCCAAGAAGAGGTTCCCAACTCCTAATGCGGCACTTTTTCCTTCCACTATTTCCACTTTAGGCAATAACGCCTTGTAGCTTCTTCGTTGTAGGCTTCGTGAGTGACTAACAGTGACCCTTTGAAGTTGAGGAGAAGAATGGAACATCTCAGAGACCACTTCAGTACCGAGGATATCAATCTAGATCCTTTTTTCGAGAACTGGGCATGAATCTTGCCATCGTCAATTTGGGCTCATTTTGAGGGAAAATATCCTCAGATGAGTGAGTGAATGAATGAGGAGAGAGATGAAAAAGGCTTAACTGACCCAGTTTCATCTCGGGGAGGGAAGCAACAGTCCATTAATTGTATGCTGGCTCTATTATGGGAATGTGTTGGCTTTTTAGGGGCCAGAGGGCTAGATGAAGCTTTTCTGTAAATGGGCAAAAGTCGTCAAAAACTCACATTCGAAGAGAAAGAAGTCCTGCTGGATGCATGAAGCGGTGCGCGGACAAGTTTTTGATGTTGTTGTACCCTAAAGATCTCTCTTTGAACGTGCTTTTTATTTATCTCCCCCTCAAGATCGGGTATGGAATCATCCTTGAAGAGACGATGGGTAGGTTAATCAATTGTTGTGGGAGCATGGAGGACACAATCATGATGACCAACCTTTACATCACACGTGTGGGCTCACTCACAAAGGTGCGTCTTGAAGTTGGTTCGTCATTGTCACTCCTGAATGGAGACGGATAAGATCATTCATAATGCATTCTTCTTGTCAACGCAAATGATCGCCGAGAACTGATTGTCTTATCACTTTTTTCCCGTGAACCCTGGGGCTCTGGCTAGGTACTCAAAAGTGAGTCAGGTATTCACGAAACAACATGCCGATCCTTGAAATTAGCACTGAATCATGAGGATGGGTCGACTTCTTGACGTGTTGTTCCTCCACGAGTGCTTGAACAATTGTAGCGGAGAATTTGAGCACATACAGCCTCGCACATCTACGCACACTCACACTCCATTCCTTCTCCTTCTTCTTCTTGTTCTTCTTCTCTCCTCCTCGTTCGTTCTCCGCCTTCTTCTTTTTCTTCTTCAATCCCGTCCTTCTTTTCCTCGTCCTACTCGTTTGATAAGCCACACTCCCCGAACAAGAAGGATGTTTGAAGTTCGATTCGTTCAAAACCCCGAACAACTCGACGCACTCAAATACGAGCTTGTACACTTACACACATGCACACCATGCCGTGTGCTAACCGCGACCACGGGCAGCAAGCTCGACGACTCTTCATGTGTGTCTAAATGGGATAAAGTTGAAACACACATTCGAATCTATCCACGATGAGTTGATGGAGCAAGCTCCCTCTGGATTCGGCAACGAACGAAGACGCGGCCAAAATGTGTGACTCGGTCGTCGTCCTAGAACAACGGGGAATCGAGTTCAAGCAAGTATGACGACGAAGACGAAAAACGACGATCTATGTGCATACCAGGAGGTGGTAGGTACATGTAGTCAGTCCTAGTTCTAATGTTCGAGACATGTGGAGTGTGGAGGAAAAAAGAGGCATCAATGAAGCCCAAGCCGAGCGACAAATACAGTTTCAGAATCCGACAACAACAACAGGGATGGCTAAATGCTGACGAACCTGGGGTTTCCGTCTTGTCCTGGTTAGTCAGTCAGTCTGTCAGTCTGTTTGTTAGTTAGTCACTTAGTCAGTCAAGGATTTGAATGCTACGGATGGTGTTGAGGGCGCAAACCTTGCTCCAAACCAACTGGAATTTACGCCAAAGGTATGCATGGAGACGAAGTAGGGTGGCTTCCAAACTGGCCAAGAGTAATAGAACCTGGCTGAGTTGGAAATAATGATTCCAATGGATGGATGGATGGATGCCTGATGTCTATCTAAAGACACGATGGTTGGTAGGACGTTGTGGCTCCTTTGGAGGTAGATCAAGGCGTTTACTTCAATCATCCAGGAGAATATTTGGCAAGGATGCGCGAGTGTGTGTTCATATGCAAAGTGTTTTGCACTAACACACACCTACTTCTTCATTGAGAAACCGTTTCTGATGAACAATTATCTAATACGTCAATCAAAGCATGCATGAACGAAAAGCGGGTAATTTGAACGCGATTTCAATCAGAGAGCTACAAGACCAAGAAAAGTGTTGAATTCATTGGCTTGTCGGAGTCAAAGGTAGACGTCATTGCTTTTTCTACGACAAAAATGGAACAAATCCTTTTTTGTAAAGTTCTTTTCTTGAGTAGGTTTTTTGTTATGGAAAGCTTCTATCTGTGCCTTGGATTGTTTGCCTAGACATACTTTAAGGTGTTGAAAAGTCCCAAAAGTTGTATTGTAAGGTTTTTGAAAACCCTCAAAAGAGACTCCAGGCTTTAAAGAGGGATGAGAATTCAAAACATGACTTTGTCGAGATCATAAAATCTGGCCTTTAGGTCACTTCTGTCAAAAATGCACCGCTTTCATGCACTTGGGATCGTTTTTTCCTTAAGAGCACTAATGATTTTCAAAGAGAAAAACGAGAAGTCAGCGAACAAAGAGGCTAAAGACCGGTCATTTTTGCAAGGCCGTTCAAGAATAGGATTACGACAAAAGGAAAAAAAGGCTTCTCAAAGGAATTGAACACAGAATACACTAGTTTGGCGTTGAAAATTCCGCTCAAGAGCCAGAATATGGTTTGTGCGAGTTACTATGGAAAAACGAGACAGATGAACCAATCTGGTTATGGCATTGCAGAATGAAATTGGACACAAAGTTCAACGACTTCGTTTAAGCACGCTTTTCAAAAGATTCGGGCCAGAACTTCTTAACAATATGAACCAATGAGAGGTCAAATTATAATGACTGCATACTGCACATTCTTTTCAAATACTTCTCCCTGAATTTAGGCACTCATTACGTAAACACAACTGGCTTGAAATTTTTCTTTGCCACGGTTACGACAAAGGTTTCTTCGACCAATAATCCGGGTCGATATTAAATCTTATTCAATTTCAAGTAGTTTTTTGCCAAAAAAGCAATCAAGCTGAGAATATCTCACTATACTTATTCTGGAACACAGAACGACTTTATAAACTGTCTTTAACTTTTCTTTTTATTGTGTCAATGGCATTCTTAGAAATCTGACGATAATTGGATGGAAACCGTGAAAAAATGAGAGGAATCAAACTACAATTATTGTACTACATTTCAATGCTCCTCGTCATAAGTTTGAACCTGATGAGTGATGAGTTAAATACTGCTTTTGCGTTGGCATTAGTTTTTGCCGACTTGTCGTTTTGCGACACAGGAAAAAGCGATCAAATGTTCTATTCAAAATTTATAATTATTCTTTGTCGATTCTGTTCTACTTAGGGTCTTACGTATCAGTCCAAATGTTTTTCACACAAGGCATCCAATTTCATTCTTTTTAGCTTTAGATATTTCCAGCAACCAATTTGAGCATTTACGTAACTGTCCATGAACCGCTATCAAATTCTTTGAATGAAATGTGTGGGGTTGCACTACAATTAGAGACTCGAAGTAATCTTGAACAATTTCTGAAAATCAGAGCCAAAAATGAATTCCAACAAGACGTCCAATTCCAAGAAGTCCTTGGCACTTTGAGGCCACCAAAGGGTGATAAATCTTCTGTAAGAGTAATGCTGAGATTCTGTTCAATCGTATTTGCATTTTATTGCGGGGCTCCAAAACGATTTTCTTGCAAATTTACCGCCTCCCTCCCTCCGACTTTGTTCATTCAGAAGATTTGCCTAGAAACTGGATATATCTTTTTCAAAGCCAAGCTCTCACATCTGGGAAATAACTTGAATTTCAGTGCTCGATTACAGCATTCAATCACTTGTTTTGAAAAGTGTTCATGACACATTGTTTAGAAATCAGACTCGTTCAAAAGATTAGAGGTCGATTCGGAGGAATCGCAATTCACCTCAACAAAGAACCTTGACAAATTGGACAGTATCCCCAAAATCCGATCATTCCATGTCCTTCCCATTTCTGTCGCTTTTGGTTCAACCACTGATAGCATTAATGATACCTCATTGGCAAAACTTTTGATCAGAATATTAAAGACATGTTTGTACTTACCCCGTGTTCTCGCTTTCTTCGCGGCAATTCGATACAGATATGGACCAAAAGATGAATCACCCTATATTCACGAGGTAATTAATTCTCCTGGGATACGAGGATGCGAGCCAGAAATCTCCAAGGGATCCCTCCACCTTAACAGGACATACCATCAGGTTCCCCATGGGCTTGGTTCCCAAAGAAGGCCTCTTGGCCTTCATGCAAATCGATCTGGCAGCTTTTCGGGATCTAGCTAGTACAGGGAAGGAGACACAAAGGGAACGTGTTGCTCGGTCTCAAAGAAGACCCCTCGATCAGTCAGTGAAGCCAATTTGACGCTTCATTTATCAGGATTAGAACACTTGAACGATCGTGGTGCACTCACACAGGTCGGGCAACTTTGTTTTTCTCGTAAAACTCATCTGGTTTGAGCTCGAAGTCGCACAAGTGTCACAATTGAAGTGCGAGGTCTGACCCCATTCTGTGCAGCCCAACTTTCGCTTAATAACAACACTAACAGAATCTACAAAGAGAACGTTTGAATGTTGTGTAGGCTCCAGACGGTGAACCAGGTGAATGAACGTGATGATTATTATTCGTTTTTTCCGGTTCACTGTCGGGCTTTCTCGATGAAATCTTGTCCCACGAGCTCGCTCTAAGCATTCATCGTCCAGTTCTGTCAGTTACTGTAGTTTCCTGTGTTCCTTCTTCGTCTTTCGTCGCCGTTCCACTTTCTACCTTGAGAGAGTATGAGGCCACTAGTAGGTATTGCAAGGACTGACTGACTAACTTGAGGTTGGATTTCTGCCTCAGGAAGTACGTAGACTCTGGACCCAAGCAGCGGTACAGGAGGTGTATGTACGAGGAGGCACACTAGAACTAATACTATGGGTCCAAGGGCTAACGAGAATGAAACTGGAGCAAGGGTAATGGCTTGTGATCCAATTCTAGGCCCCGTCTAGCGATAGCGTCTCTACTGTTGTGAGAATTGCGTGAGTACCTTCGCTTAGTGGGACGGTTGCCTTGGTCCTCAGGGTCCTCAGGGTTCACAAGTCGGCGGCGCAAAACGGAGACTGGTGAGACCTCGGGGATCATTTTGTTTTGTTAGGTAGCAGACGAATTTGTAGGTCAAGTCAGGACTTGACAGGGCTGGAACAGAATGGCAGGTAACGTCTTGAAGGAGTCTATGGTTGGTTAAATGTGAGAAATGGTTTCAAAACCGGCTTGGAAACCAATAAAAACATACAATGTTAATGGAAAAGAATTGCTCTGGCTTGGTTCAAAATGGATCAAAAACTTCACTTTGAGGTCAACGTATGTTCGCCAATGAATCACCATTCCCAAATCCGTCGTCCATTGAAGTTGGAGCAAAAGGTCAAGAATCACATTAAGAATGTTAACAAGACTCAAAACATTTCCAAAAAATGTGCAGAGTGAGAATCATGCCAAGATGGAACCAGAAAGTACAAAACGAGTAATATTAAGCGAAACTTTAATCCGAAAAAAGAACTTTGAACGTTTTTCAATGAAGCTTGACTGTTTCAGGGGCTGAGGCGCAATTTTAGCGTGTTATACAACACTTTCCGACTTCTCGAACGAAGCGTACGTTCATGTTACCACTTTGAAACAAAATTTGGCTGATAAATTAAATTCTCTGAAAAAGTTCTTGACTAGGGTGTAAGAGTTTGGTAATTGTTGCCGCGCAAAATCTGATTCTTCGAGATGAAGATCCCAAGTTTCCTAATTCAGAATTTCTTATGGATACAAAAAAGAAGAGCTTCATTTTTGCCTCCAAACACTTTTCTCTATCATGTTTATGTTTTCAGTTTCCGTAGACTTAAAAGAAACACAGATTCACGTCTAATTCTACTCCTGTATCTTACTTTCTGTGGATTCAATACTTTTATTGAGTATGATCAGGAAATCAAATTCTAACCTTTTATTGTTTTAGGATAATAAACTGGGTTCAGAATAGAAGTGTACATCCGGGCTCACATTTGCATTATTCAAAACGATTATTTCATTTTCGTAAGTGGTCACACATCTTTCAGTATACGTTCATTTGTAATCATACAGCCATTGCAGATAAAATTCTGGTTTAAAAACAAAACAAATGTGACTTTCCATTTTTTCTTGGGCTTGGAGCAAAGAAGAAAAGTGTCCTTTTGACAAAAGCAAGAAAACTGATTAGGCGTCATTATTCACATAAATTTCTGTGATTTGATGGCTAGAACATCCCGGTCAAGCACAATCAAAGAATAAGAAAACATTCTAGCTCTCTCTTATTCATTGTTTGTTGGAGACTTCCAAGAAACTTTACTGTGTTGCTTCAAAACTGAAAAAATAAAAAAAATAAAAGAAAGAAGAATCTCTTATGCCTTGCCTTTTCCCCAGAATTTCACCTTTTAACAGTTTGGGAAATTCCTGAACACAGAAAATTACTAACAAATGCTTTTTCATAGGAGGGAAGAGTCTGATTGACAACAAGATAGAGCTTTTTTCTAAATCTTAACCTTACATATTTATCATGGTGCTTAAACCTTTTGCTCTGGTGACAAAAGACCTTAAAACTTTTTTGAACCAAAACCTTAATCAAAATCAAAACCAGAAAGAAATTGAATGCTTTTTTTCAGGAGCTAAGTATGTGTTTTTGCTTTTGCGGAGTCAGACAACAGATTTGTTGATGTGATTTGGGATCTTTCATGAAGAGACTTAATCTGAGGGTAAAAGCATCTTGAGGACAAAAATGACGGTTTTCTTTGAAACGCTCCACGTCCATATTTGACTGAAAATGAAAAACAAGTTCTAATATTTTTCTACCATTCATCTGTTAAAGCAATTCAATCAATCATGTTTAAAAAATTCAAGAGCCATTCTATAGAACTATATTTTGACATTAAAAAGTGGGAACTGTGTGAGTTAAAAAAATGTTCAAAAGGAAACGGGTGACATTTTGATTGAACCATCCTCCCCGTTCCAGATTTTGCGATTTCTTAGTGCACTCAGTGAATAAGTCCCTTTCAAATCTGGGCTCTAAAAGGAGTGAGTGTCTTATCGGATCAGCTGAAACAACCAAAGCAAACAAACCTATCAGAACATTTCATTCTTTCTGTCATGCACTGAGTTTCTTCGTTTGGTCGACACCCGAGTCTTGTCATGGCCCCCACATCGGCCTCCTCCCTTCTCCTGGTGCTCACCACGCCCCTAGCTCAAAGTGGTCGCCAACTCAGGGGACTTTTACCCCAACTTCAATCACGATTCGCCGATTTGAGTCGACTCTATGTCCACATTCTTCCTCCAAATCTGGTAGTTACGCTCTTTCCTTCCTTCCATTGATCTCACTACTCATAATCAAAGACCTTCCAACCATTCTAGCGTGTCCATGAGGGCGTTCCATCACGAGGACAAGTGATCCATGCGGCTAAACGAGTTTATGGAGCTAGTGCCGCTTTTCCAGAGGTCGATGTACGATTGTTGCTCCACGGATTCAAATCCAAAGGATCATCATTATCTTTGGGCTCGAATCTGAAGATGTTCGTGTCGCCTTCTTGCACGGAATCCGCCGTGATGGACGCTTATTTGAAAGCTTGGCATCCCACCTTTCGGTCTGCTCAATGGGAAGGTCTGGACGTGGTTGAGCCCGATGCGAGTAAGGCCTTTTGCTTTGAAGGCCATCGGAAGGCACTTGAGAACTGATATTCTTGCAGAGACTCAGACCGATGAATGGGTGGGCGAGGGTCATGATGATAGGTCGTTTGAGCATGTCGTGATTGGTGGTACGTTCGATCGACTCCATGCCGGTCATAAGATTTTACTGGTTGAGGCGGTTTTGAGGGCCGAGAAGTCGTTAACCATTGGCGTGACCGAAAACGAGATGTTGGCCTCAAAAAAGCTCCGGGAGCTCATTTTGCCCACATCCGAACGTATCGGGCTTTTGGAAAACTTTTTGAAAGACTGCGATCCAACTTTGGCATACAAATTGGAACCCATAGTGGATCCTTTCGGACCGTCGATCGTGGATCCTCAGTTGGAACTCATAGTTGGCAGTGAGGAAACTGCCCGAGGCTGTGAAAAAGTCAATGAAAAGCGCCTGGAAAAGGGCCTCAAGGCTTTGGCCATTATTATTGTGGGTGTTGAAGATGATCCGGTGAAGGAAAACGAGCTCGAAGAGGCCAAAGTGAGCTCGTCTTCCTTAAGACTTCGAATGTTAGGATCCCTCTTGAAACCACCATCAAGGTAAGTTTTTGATTCTTAGAATGCAATTTGATTTCAACTTAAATTTTCAAATTTTCAAGGTAGTGCCATTCTGTCATTTTATTCTTTGAGTACTTGTGAGCACTATCCTCAAATTTTACGTCATTTCACTTGTTCTTGACAATCGTAAAAGCTCATGTAGCTTTTCAGAGTTTGGGACAAGAGTGCCGGTCCTTATATCGTGGGATTAACGGGTGGCAGTGCGAGTGGCAAGTCTTCCATTTCCAAGCGTTTGGAGAAATTGGGCGCCAAAATTGTGGACTGTGATAAATTGGGCCATAAAGCCTACGAGAAAGGGACGGATTGTTTAATCAAAGTGGTTCAGGCATTTGGGAATGACATTCTCGACCAAGAAGGGAACATCGATCGTCGAGCTTTGGGAGCCAAAGTCTTTGGCAATCCGGGTAAGTTCTATACTACACGCGCTTTTTCTCGTAAGGTTTGATCCAATGCAAGAATTGCAGTGATCCAAAGACCCTGCTTTCTTATTTTTCCACAGAAAATAAGGCCAAATTGGAGGGCATTGTTTGGCCGGAAATACGACGAATGGCGGAGCAAGAGATTCAGACCCATTTTACCAATGGTTGTCGGGTGGTTGTTCTGGATGCAGCTGTATTGTTGGCCGCCAATTGGCACTCCCAAGTGTGTCACGAGGTGTGGGTCTCGTTCGTGGACAAAGACGAGGCTGTCAAGCGTATTATGGAACGAGATGGACGAAGCCAAGAAGAAGCCGAAAAACGACTCGCCTCTCAAATGACCAACGCTGACTACGTGAGCCACGCCCATGTCGTGTTTTGTACTAAATGGGCTGGAGAATTCACGCAGAAACAAGTGGAGAAGGCTTGGGAACGCCTTCAGAGCTCTTTGGCATGAGTTTTGTATTCCAAGGATGGACACGAAACAAAAACGAATACTAATGACGAAAATAGTGAACTAGTGGTTATTGAGTTACTCATACGGCAATTGATTTGTAAGCATATTAGCGATCACGGGGATTGAATTTGGTCAAGGAAACGAGGGACGACAGTTATAATGGAGAGAGAGAAAAACGGAGATTCTCGGAATGGCTAGCTCGTCAAACTTGGAGACGAGAAAGTGCACACAAACACGATTCTGTGAAGAGTATGTGAGCTCAGGACCAGGAAAACCAGCCTTTCTTGGGGGCGGGAGTACTTGGTGTGACACTCCCCGAGGGAGGTTGTGAGGTATCGAGCTCGTCTTGTTCTTCTTTCAGGTCCTCTTGCATCCGGGCATTCGTTTCGGCTTGCATTTTCAGTTCATACTCTCTGACATCCTCAATGGTCATGCCATACCAATCGTCGAGCCAAGCCACAGCCTGTCGATGGCCTACCAAAAGGATTTCGCGGATGGACTGAAACGAGCCAGGGATATAAATCAATCAACGAATCAAGCAATCAATCAATTAATCAATCAGGCATGGACTTTGATTGGGTAAATACCTTCTGAATGAAATCTTCGACACGGCCTTGGATTCCCCACACGTCCAGTCTCACTTCCACAGCTTTGTAAGAGCACATGATTGGGTCCGACGTCTCTTTCCAATTATCGACCAAAGGACCTCGACCGGTTTTCTTGGAATGGAATTTACCGAGGTCCTCGGTTTCCTTGTAGTGATGTGGAGCGACCTCGTCAGATAAGATGTCGATATGGTCGACTTCCAGTACATTGAGCCACTCCTCTGACAGTTTGAGACACTGAAAAATGGAATTTTACAAGCCTGGCCTTAGGCTCGACGAATCCGTTTCCAATATTTACTCACATTTTCGCTGGTGCCGGGATTATTCTCATATCGCGTTTGTATGGAGATGGAGAATCGAGGTACAAAAGAACACTGAAACCCGAAAACCAGGTCTCATTCAAGGAATAATGACATCGGTCATGCTCCAATGTTCCACTTACCGTGTATTCGGTGATTGTGAACGGGTAATAATTCCAAGCTTTTTCAGTCACATAGAACAACTTGGGCACAAAGTTCTTGATCCAAGTCGGGAGTTTATTCGATAAGTGAATACGTTTCTCAGTGAATTGCCCATGGCCATGAACGGGATCCTCGTGAGGATGATTTTCCACCACTTCTACACCATCCCCGTCTTTGGATTGCTCAGCCGAATGTTTGGCGATCATGTAGAGCTGACCAATTTGATATTCGTCCACCGACAAGGGCATACAAACGCGATATTCGCGAATCAACATGATCACAAGACCTGGAGTCAAAGAGTAAACAGGTCGTCGTAGCAAGATTGTCCCCAAATTTGGCCTTCATCCAATCGAATTTAGAAGACGACGGAGTACATATCGCAACAAAAACTCTGTCCGTCTGATTTTTTATGACATAAGAACCTGGACAGTTACGTACTTTCAATCAAATCTCTCATTTTACTGTCTTAAGAACTTGACGATTAATATCGCTCGCAGCCAAGAATTGAATTGCTGAATCATTGAATTGTTGTTTTTTTGAGGCTATTTTTTCCGCTGGGATTTGGCCCATTGCTTGGCAATCATCTTGTCATGCATGGTCATCAAGGCTTCGGCCATGGTCTCCACGTTCATCACTTCTAATTCGTAATGACTGACCACCAAGAACTCAAAAACCGGCAGTATCAGGCCAAACATGACAATAAAAGCCACAGCATAGGTTCGAGCCCCTTTGGATGACCACGAACCGCCCAACGATCCGCTCAAAACCAACCCCAAAGCCACGCTATTGGCCAAAAACACGCCCACCGACTTGACCTACAAACCCATGGGTTTAACATAAAAAAAAACTCTATTTTTTAAGACACATCGGATTGAACGGCAAAAAACCTGATAAAGTGTCAACCAATCTCGAGCCTTGCCCCTTCGATAAGCCACATAAATCATGGGCAAAGTCGAGAGAAGTGCGGCTAAAGAGCCCAAAACGGTCAAAATCCCGGTCACGACAATAGCCGCTTCCACGGTTTGCCCGCGATAATGATCGATTTGGGCAACTCGCTCCCAAGTGGTCAAATCCAAGGCTGACAAGGACAGTAAGAACGAGGTCGTGCTCAAAAGCACGTCGATAAAGCCCAAAACGAAACATTTGGTTCGACCCGGGAACCAGGGCGACAAAAGTAGACCCTGAGGCCATCGTTCCACCCAAGACACTTTCATGATCCGGGGTTCTTTTTGAGCGAGTGAATCTGGGACAAACACGGCGGGAAAAAAGCCGTTTTTGACAGCCCGCAGAATTGGACACTTACGGTCAAGATTGGATGACCCAGATTCGGACAGTTGAAGATGGATGAGGTCTCGACGGCGAAGGCGGAGATTGGGATGAGGTAGTAGGCGAACATCCACGAAAGGAGCCTGTTTGTTGGTAGAGACAAAGATTCGAGGGGAGTTCAGAGAGAGTACTTCACTACTTCACGCATGCCTTTTCTCCTCTTTACCTAACAAGAGAGGGAGAGTGAGAGAGAAGTTGAGAGAAAAAGGAGCCTACCTTCCGTCAAAGCGGCAAAGAAAGATAGGGCACTTGAATGATTTTGGTAATGTTACTTCAGAGATTTGTTAATTTAAACCCAATCTGGATTCAGGTGGCTATTTTGGTAGTCCGTTTGCTCAGGACTTTTGAGCTTTGTGAAGATATGAGACGACTTACAAATTTGGACTTCGTGATTACAGGGCAAAAATTTAGAAAAAATGACCGGAGAAAGAAGTTGAAAAAGGGAGCATTCTTCAGGGTTTGTTCAGCCCATCCCTGGGATTCCGAATTTTTGACTTTCTCAGGTCACAGGTATAACAATACTGATTTGGATCTTTTTAAAATCCTTTTACTTGAAACTGCTAGAATCTCAAAAACTACTTGCAAGGAATTAGCGATTTTTGATAGTTACTTAATATTTTTTTACGCTAAGGTATGGCATTATTTTGTTTTAGCTTTTGAACGTATTCTTTAGACTTTCATAAAAGTTTCTTTTTTATTTCTTGCTACTCAGATTTTTTCTTATCCTGGGATAAATCTCATTTGTATCGTTGCATCAATAGGCTTACCTTTTTTCTTTTGATTTAATTTTCCAGAAGTTTAGCATAGTTGCTTAGTACAGAGTTGCGCGTCACAATAGTTGGATCTCTTTTCCTGATTCGGTCAGGAGTTCCAAAATCACCCTTGCGTAAGTTTAAGGAAAGTGCTCCATCCCAGGTTGTTAATAAAGTCGTCGAATTCTTGAATTTTAACAATGCAACTAGTTCTAAAAAAATCTGAAAAATTGTCCAAGTTACAAAATCTGCATGAAAACGAGCATCTACCTTGACCCTTATTGTGTCTTGGATGTTTCACAAGGTCAATGCTTATGAAGTATGTAGTACAGCATGTCTAATGTCGCAATGATCACTCGTACATGCCTGCATGCACTTAAGGCGGTCTTCATGAAAGGAGAGAAATTGAACAGATAAAGAATGAGGCCTTTTGTTCATACAAGAATGTGTCCAGTGGGGTCTTCAGACAGATCAAGACACTAAGATTTCGGTTTCCGACGAGAAGTCTCCACCCGTATTTCGTCCGAGATGGTTCAATCTTCCGAAAAGAGGGGCAGTGGTCAAAAATCAGACATGGGTAAGAAGAGAGATTTCTATAGATTTGTATCAAGTTGATGAATAACTCAATTCCTTTGACTAAAAAGTTGAATGCCATTTGCTGAAGTTGACATTTAAACTGTGTTTAAAATTTTCAAAGTGTTTTTTTTTTCTTTTTCATAGCTGTTTTCTTGATTATTGAGAAATTGGATAGAAATAACAGATTGATTGTAAGAACATGACAAAGCATTGCTGATACCTTCACAAACTTGATGATCTCTAAAGTATCCATGATCTGTGGCTACTAGATCAATTAGCCACCCAGTATACCTAACAACCTCATATTCATTTGTTAAGGAATAGGTCAAAAATCCCTGAAATCACCCCTAAAGTACAAACACGTACATCGTATCTAATTACAAAGTTATGTAACATGTATTCGGAAGATGTAATGAATGTCAAAAATTATTTTCACAGCAACTGAAGACTTGAACCATGACGTTTTTCTCCATTGAAACTTTTCAAAATTCAATTGATAGCTGAATATGATGCCAGTGGTTGAAATTGCCTTACAATTTTCATCAATTTTCAAAGAAAATTGCAATCGTACAACTTCTATCCAGATCAGCGTTTAATTTCTTATCATAGTCTGATTTGTTTTAATTAGCCATGTTACTAGCTTTAGAAACTAGTGATCCATCAAGGATTGGAAAATGGCGAAAGAAAGGGCCCATTACAACTTTTATGTTTATCAATTTAGCAAAAATTAGTATTGGTTACAAACTTGTATTATTCTCACTGTTACATGTTTTTTCTTGGTTTGATTCTGGCTTATATTGAAGCGTATTATACTCCTCTTTCTTTCGCGGTTTTTGTCAGTCCTGCACCGAAGAAGGAGAGTATCCTGTTGATAAGTGCAAGAATACTAATTATGCTTCTTTTATTCATTTAAAGTTTGAGGGATTCATGACCAGGATGTCCGCAACAAGCCAAAGAAAGGCTAGACTTAGTTTATCTTTTTGCTTCTTGAGGACACCCTGGTCATTGATTCTTCGTAAAATATATAATATAATAAATGATGTGTACGTTACACGAAAAAAGTTATAAAAGTTCATTTATCTTTTTCACACATTATTTGGTCCTTTTTTGGTCATGAGCTCGAAGGACCACAGACTTAACATTTGATTTTCCCTCTCTTTTGGCAGACAAAACGTCTGGCTGTATTTGTAAACATTGAACAATTTTATTGAGGCATACTGACATATTTTCAATTTGCCAAATTGTGTTCGCTACTGCACAAGAAAGATCACTCGATGTGCTATTCAATATTTTTTGTATAATTTTTTGTTTAGTTTTATAGTAGTTCACATTTATCCGACAAAAAGTATTCGTATGTGTCGATTAAATCGACGATGACAGCTCGCTGACCCAGAAATTAACCCCATTAAAGCAAGCCTGAAACATCCAATAAAAACAAAAGGATCGCAGACTTCAGAGTTCGCTCTAAAATTAGCTGTTTAAGTTGATATCCTCCCCTACTTTCTTTCTCACATTCACAATGAACTCGACCTGACCACTTTTGAACTAACCTAACTAACCATGTCCGTATATCGCTCAAATCGAAATACGGATCAAATTCATCTTTTAAGTGACACGTCATCTTCATCTTCGGAAAACGATGGTTTACTCAGATTCGAGGGTAACTTAGATAAGATTTTTTCGAATCCTGGGCTTTCCCATGTAACACTTCTCTGTCATTGACTTCTCTTGATGCTTCCAGATCATCCCCTTGACCATTCGGAACCCGATGTGGCCGATTATGAAGCGGCCATCTCGGCCAGTGGTAAGTGACAAATGGATCCTTATATTGCCATTTAAAAGGATTGCTAATTCACCCTTAAATCCTCGTGATCATAGGTTATGGCAAGTTTCATTATTGGTTCTTATTCGTTTGCGGTTGGGCAAATGCGGCTGATGCCGTCGAAGTGCTTTGTATTTCATTTCTTTTACCATCAGCCCAATGCGATCTCAGATTGACTTCAGTGGACAAAGGATGGTTGACGGCCATTTTATTCATTGGTACAAGTAACAATCCAGGACATTTCTAGTCAAATGGAATTCTGTATGTCATCTCTTCTCAGGCATGCTTATTGGCGGGTATATTTGGGGCACCCTGGGCGATTCCTTTGGCCGCAAACGAGTGCTGATCGCGGCCATGTTGGTCAATGCTTTTTGCGGTTTCTTTTCCAGTTTGGCCCAAGAAAAGGTCGTGTTCTTCGTCTTTAGATTCTTAAGCGGAGTCGGGTGAGTGTGGCCGAGGAAGGATGCCTCGATGTATTGATTGGTCTATGGCTTCGCGTAGATACTGAATCATAAGTTTGCCAATTGCGTGTTGATTCATAAGGAAATGAATAGCAAATCATGCTAATATTTAAAAATACTCGACCTTAAGAAATTACTGAACCTCTAATAAGGATGGGACAGATGCTAACTTTTAAGATGCTTTTTTCCGTTCAATTTTCCTTGGCTTCGATGAAAGCAATGTTTGTTGGGTCTGTTCACAAAATTGATCCTTGGCAATCAATATTGTCTCGTCTGAATGTTGAACTGATGGAAAGGTGCTCTTTCTGACTTGCCAAGCCAAATGTTTGTTGACATAAAGTTTCAATCATGAGTTGTAGAAAAAATCAGTTGGATACTCTGTTTCTTTTGGTACGCCAGTTACACGCCAGTAAACGAGAATATCCTCTCTTCTTAGGGTGGGTGGAAGTATTCCGATCGTGTGGTCGTACTTCGCCGAGTTTCAACCCAAGTCCAAACGCGGTGGCATGCTGAGTTTTTTGGCGGCATTTTGGATGATAGGCAACATTGTGGTAGCTGGAATAGCTTGGTTGGTCATCCCGGCAGACATTGGCTATGACACGGAAGATCCTAATGAGTTCGAGTACAACTCATGGCGGATTTTCGTTCTAATTTGCGGTCTACCCGCGCTTCTTGTGGCATTTGGTCTGTGTTGGTTTCCCGAAAGTCCAAAGTTCCTTTTGTCAAAGGGGGAAGAAAAAGCCGCTCTGAAGGTGTTTGCCCGAGTCTTCGCTATGAACACGGGTCAACCCACTTCAATGTATCCGGTAAGGGTTTGGTTCAATCAATTAAGAGAATGAAAGTGTCTGGCAAAACTCATCTCTTCATGGGTAGGTTAAAAGAGTGGTGATGGATTACGAGACCCCGATGAACACCCGATTGGGCAGCACGATGAAGTCATTTTACAAAGAAGTTGTCAACAATCTGTTTGCTTGCTTCTCCGGACGTTTGATGAAAGTCATGATTTTGATGTTGTACATCAATTTTGCCATCCAATTCGGGTAATTCACCGCTTATTGTTGATTTTATCTCCTACTTATTGTTCTGGCGTTCAATTCAAATGACACAAATCCTATTACAGATATTACGGCTTATGGCTTTGGTTTCCGGAACTTTTTAACAAATTAAACATTTATTATGAAACCCATCAAGGGGCCAACGAGACTATGTCTGTTTGTCAAGTGATAGAACTCGATAATTTAGACCTGGACAATGGGGATGGGGATCAATTTTGCGATGGAACCAAACCTGAGGCAGAGGTATTCATCAACTCTTTCATCATATCCTTGGCAGCTCTTCCGGGAAATGTTTGGACCATTTGGCATATGGACAAACTGGGGCGCAAATTCTTCTTAAGTAAGTGGTGATTATTGCCATCCTTCTCAACTCAATGCTTCCATGCAATATCCTTCCTTCTTTTTTCCAAAGACCTTAGTTAATCCTAAACCATTCTTTCTAGTCCTTAGTATGGTGCTCTCTGGCGTGAGCGTGTTCTGCATCTATCTAGTGAAAACACAGACCGCCAATTTGATCGTATCCTTTCTTTTTGGACTTGTCTCTACGATGGGATTCAATGCCTTGGATTGTCTGGGCATTGAACTTTTTCCCAGTCACGTCAGGTAATTAGTAGATCGAGAGACCCGGGCTTTTGTGTAATTAATATGAAAGCATGTTTGCAGAGCTACTTTTCCTAATATTGACAGTGGCTAATCCTCTGGGGGCTCCATTAGAAGCTCTCTTTGACATAACACAAATGGCTTTCTTAGGGTGTAATTCATTGAACAAAGTCTTTGAACCTCATAAAACGGGACACCACGCTTAGAAACAAGACAAGAAAGTCTTGTTGTTAATTAAGAACTTTATGTTGCAGATCCACGGCCATGGGCATCACACTTGTGGCAGCTAGATTGGGAGCCATTTTGGGTAACGTGATTTTTGGATACTTTGTGGAGACCAATTGCGCTATTCCAGTGCTGGCCGTGGCTATATTACTTGTCAGTGGGGGACTAGCGAGCATATTCTTACCCAATACAACCAAAACACCTCTGGCTTGATTGAGTGTTACATGGATAACACTCACTAACGGTGTTGCTTTTACCAAATATCTGTGATTAAACCTAGTAACGTTAAAATTGCACTGCGAACAGTGACAGTGAATCCGTTAGATTTCTAGCTTTATTAAGAATTATATTTATTTTGCTCTATGATAGATAGCACAGACAGGCTCAGGTCGATCATTACATAAGCTGTAGAGTACAATGTGTTAAATTCTAGAATATGCTTTTTCCATACATTGAATTCAGGTTAGAATAGATCTATAATGTTCTTCTCAAACGAACGTTTGCGCCCCTTGTCGAGATCCCTCCGGACTTTTGACGGTTCTCAAGGCCGTCTCTGGTGTCAACTTCTCTCTGAAATCTTCGTCGGACTCAGTTCTGGAACTCTCTTTCATCTCATCCTCGCTGTGAATGAGTTGGGGTGACGTTTTTAGGGGTGGGGCATGGACTGGAAGCGGATCTTGTTCCTCTGGAATGACCTCGGATTTGGGTCCCTCGGCCAAATCTTTGAGTCCTTCATGTGACAGAAGGCTCTTCTGACGATTGAAGATCTTGTTCTTGTGAATTTCATCCAACCAGATCGGAGCTGAGAACCGAGGTTTGTCCTCGTCTTCTTCCTCGTCCCCTTCTTGAACGGGAACCGAAGGATCCAGGAGCGAATCTGATTCTTTGGGGGGTTCTGGAGAGTCTGTGGGAGGTTTGCCCGAATCCTTGTCCATTTCCACTTCCACCACATTGGGCTTGGTTCCATTGTCGGCCACGGTCTCCGATGGTGTTCGCCGCTTTCGCTTCAAAAAGCATATGAAGAAAATCACGATTAAGAGGATCAGAATGATGCCGCCCAAAACGCCGCCCAAAAGTTCGGGGAGAATGGAACGCTCATGGTCATGATCTCCGGATTTGATTGACTCGCCTTTTCTCAAAGTTTCTTGGTTGTCGGATAAAGCTGGCGGTGGTGGCAAAGTCGAGGTGGTGGTTGTGGTGGTCGTGGTGGATTTACTACACTCTGGACTGACTGGTTGACCCCGCAGACGATTGCATGAGATCATTAGATAGGAACCATCTGTGGCGGTGACCACCATTAGAGCGTTGATGGTCATTTCATTCATCAGGACAATGACTTTTGTGGTCTTCTCGACGACAATCGATTCTTTGGACACCCTCAAGAACGTCGAATCTCGGATATCCAAGAGTTTCGCCCGGGAAATTTGGAACCCCTTGGGCGGAATGTGGGCGAAAGTGGATCGAATAAATTTGGCGTCCTTCACGTTATTGGCCCGGATTTTGAGCGTGTCTTCCACGAACAGATCCTCGAACAAAAGCTCCTCGACGTTATCAAAGACGAGCTCCAACTCCTGATACACGCTGTATCTGGGCTCAAACATGATTTTTTCAATCTTCACCTTGCGAATCTGACGGAAATGAATGGGCGCTTTGGTGGCATCCACACCTCGAAGGTCCAATCTGACTAGAAGCTCCTTGCATTGCTGAATCCGCACCTCTTGAATCTCATTGCCCTCTGAGAACTCGTAATACTTCATGCGGAGATGAAGATATGCCGAGGTGTCCGTACTGTTACATACGCAGATCAGTTTCTTGTTGTAACCTTGATAGTAGCAGCTTTCTTGAGGGCTCAATTTGACGAGCTCTGGTTTTTGTTCGGGAAAATCGATCCGAGGTGAGCCCATGGACCCGGGGATAAGAAGTCCCAGGCAAATGGAGACAATCCATATCGAGATCATGGCGAGATCTGACTGATTATCGAGGTCGTATTCATTCAAACTGGATCTGAGATTATGACTGAGATTGCTGATATTTGCACAGATCTAGGGAATTTTTGGGTCGCGGTGGATGGAGTTCCCGTTTTTTGAACTTAAACAATCAGTTGTCACCAACACGTTTGCACACTCAAGGCCAAATCCATTGGAAGCTCATCATCAAGTTCTAGAATTTGACAGATCACTTGCTTGTCAGACAGTTCCTCAGTTTCAAAGCCAACAAGTCGTGCATGCACTTGGCATTGTGAATGAAGCTTTTCTGCGGGTCGTAATGATGAATTCACAAATTGTCATTAGTCAGAGCAAGTCATTTTTTAGCCCCACTTGTCACTCTGAGTCCACGTTATTCACTGATGATGATGATGATTTACTCCTTTCAGAGGCTTTCTTTCTTCACCGCTCGTTTTGGGTGGAACGCAGAGCTTCCCAGATATTTTTGCAGCTATGACCTCGATTTGGTCCCTTGCTCAAAGTGTTGTTCCCCTTCCCCTATCCACAATATAGTCCTCTGGAAAAGATATCGAAACCTCGGACTTTGCACAGGATAAGCAGGCTTCTTTTTATTATGTGAGGATGGATGAAACACGGAGGTGATCATCAAACAATCCCAGATCGTCTTGGCCACATTCACCTTCCTCTAGTTGATGGAATCCTGGCATCCAAACGATAAATAATTTTCCCCCTCCTCTTGACAAAAAGTAGTAACACCGATTTGAAAGCTGTCAGTTATCTCGTTGGAAAGTGGTATTTCGAGTCGTTAATGCCACACTCGTGAGATAAGATAGGGAAGGTTGAGAGGCAAGAAGAGTCGGTTGGGTCACAAATTGAACTTGTCGAATCCGATCGAGTTGTGGAATTTATTATGACGAGGCACGTGCTAGTCCACGCCTATTTTTGCCCCCTTCAATGATGATTTGTTCCAGACTGTTTGGATTTCACGTCGTGATTTTTTGGAGCGAAGAGTGGCTCCCAAAATAATGCCCCGAGAGGATGGGGAAAATGTGGGCAAATGTAAATACACTCAGGGAAAAATTTGGGCGAAGAACTCTTGAATTTTGAACATTTGGTACTTTTTGTCTCGTCCCTTCTCAATTCTCTGGAGGTGATTGAGAATGAAGAGGAGCAGGTGAGGCGTGACTGATGAAGAAATTCTGCTTTTCTTCTTCTTCTTCAATCGCTCTTTCCAAGGTGCATTTCGCCGTTTTCCCCCTTCATTCCCACTCTTTTCTAGATTGAGGAATGCACAATCGCGTGTTAGTGTATAGTATCACTATCTGTGTCGTTTCTTCTGCCAATCAATTGGCTTTGTTTGGATTGACAATGTCAAGTCTTGGTGAAGCTCACATCAAGAAAATGAGAGGTCCGTTGCGGTGCAAGAAGAAGTATTGTGTGTGTACTTCCCGCATGCAAATGATGAACACTTCCTTCCGTTTCTTGCCCCTTTGTTGGCCAACAAGTTCGGTCGTCGATCCTTGGTGCGATATATATGTATTGTAAGGCGTATTGTAGTAGTAGTAGTTCTACTTGGTAATGGGGTTGGACGCGCGAATGTCAAAAGAACAGTGCTCCTATTGTTCTCCTTCGTTCAGTGCACACAATGGAGATGAGCAAATAATAATAACGTCAATTGTCCTGGACAATTCAAGAGTCTTTACTAAAGCTTTCCTTCACTTCTAATCCGTCCATTTGGCCGGACAGTTTGGATTGAAGCACTATAAAGAGGCCAAGCAAACTCCTGTCGGAGTAGTAGGAGAGAAAATACAATGCCGGCAAGAAAATCGAGCACTTGGGGTGATTTCGAAATGACAGTTGAGCACTTGATTGAAGATGGATCTGCTCTCAACAAGGAGATTCTTCTCACCACTTGCCAAATGAGGGGGTGGTAGTTCAGAATGTGACAATAGTCGTTCGCCCCTTCATGTTGAAGACGCGTTTCTGGAGCAACTAACGAGGCCTTCTTCTTCTCTTCTTCTTCTGTCTTCAGCAACGTTTCTGGCCTTCAGATCGCCCTCTTCAGGAGCCATTGTGTTGCCAATGGCCGCGACCACCAATCCATCCTCCTCTCTTCCAAGCATCATCTGATTCTTCTTCCTTTTCTCCGCAATGGTTCTTGGGTGGTTTTCAGAATCAAGGAGAAACAGAGAGAAAGAGCGACGTGCCACTCTTTGGTCTTGCTGAGAGACACTCTTTGGTGGGCCCCACTGAGTGACGGAAGGGCAAACGGCCTTCAGGCTTCGACCTCAAGAGTTATATAACGCCAGAGGGACGGAGAACCTTCCTGGAACATGGAAACGGAATGGGATAATAGCGTGATTGCACTAAGCTTATTAATGCTTATCAACTTGTGTTTAGTGGCATGCTATGGGAAAAATTGCACCCCCAGCTTGAATTAAGAGAAAGGAACACTTGTACCCAAGTTTATCGCTCAAGGGGCTAGCGTCAAGCTTAATTTAGTCACCCTGAATCTCGATGGAACACAGTTGAGAGTGAGCGTTCCAGTGGATTCACCTAGAGGAAAGTGGAGGATAAGCCTTGGCCACTGCGTGAAATACAACCTTGAGGGGCCTTTAAGAGCTTTTTACTTGCCGGGGCCTCTTTCCTACCGAGGACTTGAGAAGAAGCTGTACCCGTAGTTCCAGAGCTGTGCCTAAAGGAGCAGCAATGAATGTTCCAAGTTCCAAATTCTAACTTTTCTCGGGTGACCCACCAATTTTGAGTGGAGAAGTTACTTTGATTAGGGAAGATAAATCCGAGAACGGATGGGAGAAGGAAATACAGAGAGAGAAAGAGGAAAGTTGGGCATTGTAAGAGCAAGCCATGGGATAAGAAGTGGCCAATCAATTTGGAAGACTCATCTCTAACAAGCTTGTGGGTGGCTGGTATTGGAAGTCAAAAGATCCTTTGTAGGTCCTTTGAGAATGAAGCAAATCATCTTCGTTTTTGATCGCTTTTCACTATCCTTTGGCTTTTTGGATTGGGCTCATCCTCGCTGTTCCTTCCTCGTGAACCCTTTGCAAATTGCAAGTTAAAATGTGGAAGGCGTAGTAGTATTTTGTGAAGATTCCGACCCTTCAACTAACCCCCCTCGTGATTATTTTTTGTCCCACCAAATATGCTTGTCGTGTAATTCGACTTTTCAGCCAACACGCTTGACCCCTGAGGAGCTTCGATATTTAACTTTGAGCTTTTTGTTTCAGCTCTGTTAAATACATGGAGGTGTTTTGTCTAGACGACGGGTGAGTTTCTTTCACTATTTCAGGACGCACTTCGGCCTTTTTTTAAGGCTAGGCCATTAGAACCCCAGACTTGCGGTCTCGACTTTTGAAGGCCAACAACCTAGGTATATGAATACTATGCAATATTCTCCCCAAAGGGTGCTTGATTTCCCTTTGAACCGAGATTCATGGATAAGATAGGGACGCCGGAACATTTTGCAATCAAACAGCACAATTCAGGTCAACAAAGAGCTTTTATTTACATGACTGCAAAGCATTTATGACTTCTTCTGTCCAGGTTGTTCTTTGGAGCGATTTCGTCGGGTCCTTGAAACTTGTTTTGAAATGCCTTTACTGAGATGAAAGACTCAAATTACTCCCCAGGCAAATCTGCTTACGTTTCTAACTACATCACTCCTGTTTCTTGCCAAGATCAACAACTCCATTTGATATCTACTGAATTTGAGAATCCAAATTATTCCGAATCAAAATGCAAGAAGCAAGAAGATCCGACGAGACGTTCATAGAACAAAGTGTACTCAAAGCAATCCAGGCAGAAAAAGGGGAAACTCGATCAGGCATGGAGAAAATTGATCATCGGAACTCTCTTTTCCTGTTTCAAAAAGCTGAGAATCCCAAAATCAGCTCCTCCCTTCTAAAGATCTTTGTGTAATTGTGTACGGCTCATTGGTGAGAGCCTCAAATATTGCCAAACCTGTTGAACGGGTCTAATTTACAATGAAGATGGAAAAAGACCGTTAATCAGGTTTCATATTCAAGCTCTGCTCTTCTTCTTTTTCTTCATTTCGCTCTGAGCAAAGACTTCTCTGAGCCTCTAACCGACCTGAAAATGGGCAATATTATTGATGGCTTGTCCAGAAAATGAACCGAACCGAAAGGGGTTGTTGTTGATCGGTCGGTCGGTCGATCTTCTACCCCATCCATTCCCATTTTTTCAAGATTCCTTAATGGAAGTTTGGTGGGGGGTTGTTTTCGGGGAGTAATTCGCAAAGATCCGTGCCCAATAACTGCCAGTGTGTTTTAATGAGAAGCATTCAATTACACGGCTGGGGTACGTGGGTCATCAAAAATCATCTACCAAACCGAAAGTCTACTAGTATTGGAATTCATGAAGCTGGTGCTAAAACACTCACCCAAAAGCAAATAAACAACTAGAATTGGATGATAGTTAGAAGCTGTCTTGAAGAAGTCAATTTGTGTCCATCCATCCACTTGGAGCACCACACGACACTTGAATCACACGTTCGAGTCTCCTGTTTTGTCTCTCTTTCCGACCCTCATGCAGTCTTTCCTCCAACTGGCAAGTTTTGTTCAACGAATGTGTGCTTACTTCTACGTCCATAAGCACTAGCTCCACCACCACCACCACCACATCTATGTAGGACTGTGTTCTTCTCTGCCTCTGGAGCTCAATGTGAAGCAGACTTCTACACTGTGTACTTCTTACACATACTGCACATCATATGTGTGAGTGTACTCGTAAGGGGAACGCTCTGCGTTCCCCTTATATATACGTATGGACGCAAGTTCGTTCGAACGCTTGGCTTCGACCCTACGAAAAAGCTCCCTCGCTCTTTTCCTCAGTCAGGGACTGCTGAAATCGAGGATTAGAATTGATTTTTCGCTCGATTTTATTCGACTCCAATCAAGAGTTTACGAGCAGTCCGTTCCGAGAGCTTAGTTCATCTTTTATTTATATTTCAGAGACAGTTTAAAAAAAAACCATTAGCCATGACTCTCCAACCATAAATGGAATGTTCCCCAAAATCTAAAGACAGACTGGGCAATTGAGGTTGTTAAGTTTCGCAAATTTGTGAATTTTTATGTTTTCCATCTTAACTCTTCTGGAAACTCAAGAAACGAAGCCGGGAATGTTAACTGTCATTTTTATGTTTTTTGGGGCATTTACATCACCGTCCTCGCTCTTTCGAAGTCCCGAATGAAAGCACAGAGATGATCGTTGAACATTGTTCGATAGATCGGATAAGCTTTACCACATTCATACCCCCGATATTCTGTCATGAGGCATCATCGACCACTCCACATGTAGTATGTGACGTATGTGCAAGTGTGTCCTACATTGTACAATGCGTGGGTAGAGTTGAAAATTGCAACAACCCAAGGATTAAGCTTAAAATATCATGGCTAAGGACGGACCAAGAATAAAAGGACGATATTTGGCAGCGTTTCTTGGTGGTTTGAAATCGACATTGCCAAAACTGTGTGAAATTTTGTCATTTTCCCTTTTTGTAAATCCCATGCTGTCAGAGCTTCCCGCAGTTTAACAAAACGTGTAAGGCCCAAAATTTGTTTTTTATTTTTATAACCAAATTTTTGGTCTAGTAGTTTAAGGTTAGTAAATTTCGGTTAATTGAGAACTGCCAATCTAAAATGTACAAATCTTTTTGCCATACTATAAATGGATTAATGCTAAAGCCAACTTTTTTATGAATTTTTTTTTCTTTTCAAATATTTATTTTCGGTGTTTTCTTCACTCTTTTTGAACTTCGTCATTAACCGTATCTTAACAGGGTTAGTCACGGGGATATCTTGTCCAATAATAGTCCTGTTTAATCCATGCTGGAAAAACGGTTTTTTTTCTTATTAATTATAAACACGTACCCGACATACTAATTTCCTAGAATGGAAAGTTGATAAATTTTATCTTCTTTTTTTCTTTTCAATTTCATGCCTCATCCACCATGAATCTGAAAGTTTCCAAATACACTTTTCATGTTTAGCCGTCTACTTGTTGCACGTGTTGCAATAATTTTTTTTCGGGGATATTATTACCCCACACTTTTTTGAAAATCACCAAGGCTGAAGGTTAGGGCGTTTTGTTTCTTTAATGTTAGATAATGGTTGTTTCATTGCGATAGTAAATCTTGGCATCACTTTTTATTTTGAAAACGCCATTCCCTTAAAACTTTAGAAAGAATGGGAACAAAATTGAATTATGTAATTGAAACCGTTTACAAAATTGTCACATGGATCAAACCTCGGCAAAATCCTGTTAATCCAGTATATCGCGCGGTAATTGGGATGTTTCGAAAAAATGATCTCATGGCCACCCAAGAACCATCCTTGGACCAAACCTGCATCCTATTGAACAAGCAAGCACCTCGCGATTTAAAACTAATCGTCACATGTTTTTTTTTCATTTAAAGGTATTTGGATCATCCATCAGTGTTTTCTACAATAATTCAAAATCACTAATAATGAGGTTATTTTAGTCCGAAGTGAAAGGTTTAATGAGATTTGTGGAAAATGCAGACACTCTCTCGACTCCCCGAACTTCTTGCTCCAAGAGAGGCAACTTGACCACGTGGAAATCTTCATACAAATCATGAATTTGATCGAGATATTTGGCTTGAATGCGACATCGAGCCGCACACAAACCGCACGGTTTCTCTCCTTTCTTCTGGAACAAAAGTTGGTTCACCACGATATTGTGCGTATCGATCCCATATTTGGTGAGCTCTTGGACCAATCGCTCCGTTTCGTATAGAGACAGAAACTCGGCGATACAAATGCAAATGAATGTGGTGTAATTCGCGTCGCGAAATTGCTCGTTCACTTGTTTGATCACGGGCAGAATTTCGTCAAGCTTTCCGGATAATAACTCGGGATTCATGGCATCATTGCCTCCGAACATGCGTCCCATCTGCGATATGAGCGGTCCCATCTGGTTCTTGAGTTTCACCAGTTTATTCAAACCTTTTTCGATCACGGTAGGAAAGGATAAAAGTCTGAGGGTGTGACCCGTGGGGGCGGTATCGAACACCACGGCCGAGAAATCCATTCGTTTGACCAGTTTCATGACCTCGGCGAAGCTCATGGCCTCGTCAATCCCGGGAAATGCGCCCACAAGCTCTTGAATGAGACCTCGAGACATTTTCCAGGCTTCATTGCCTTCCCCTTCGAAATATTCTTCGGGTAATTCCGTAACACCCGCGTTGGGATCCACCTCCATGGCAAAGAGATTGTCAAAGCCATTCACTTTGGTGGGAACCTGAAGCGAAATCATTGAATAGTGGATCATTTTGGAGCCGAAATCCATTGAATCTCACTAGCTGATTTGGTTTTGTCTTTAAGAGCCTATTTTTTTTTCGCGCTTCGGGTCATTTGGGATTATTGGGCTAATTTAAGTCAGAAACACAGTCTAGGTTAGATCTGGACACAATACCTCTTTTGCCGTTGACAAAGATGTACCTTTGGTTTTTGGCGTTTCTATGTGCAATAATAAACCTAAATATATGTGTGAAAGAATGTATTTGGTTCGGGGATCAAATTAGAGTTTGTTAGACTCATTAAGGCGGTGTTGGACACAGTGCTTAAATCCTGCTGCTTAAAAAAACTAAATGCAATGACGTGGCCATATTTTGGTTCTCGACAGCTTTTTGAAACTACGTAAATTACATTGAACAAAATTAATGAGCGATTGCCCCGCCAAAATGTTAGAAGAGCTCAAATTTAGTCCTTTTCCTGTATACGAAAGGAATATCATTTAGTTTTGTCTCTAAAGAAAAGATCAATTATCTCAACTACTCATGGACCGAAGCAGAGGAAAGAGTTTTCAATGGTTCTTGAAACCCTTACCTTGGTGAATTTTTGGTCAAAGGCGTCTGATATGTTATGGGCTGGATCGGTGGAGATGATCAGAACACTCTCACGAACTTTGGCCAATTGAATAGCGATAGATGAAGAGCACGTGGTTTTGCCCACGCCTCCTTTTCCGCCCACGAAGATCCAACGGAGGGAGGTCTGATCCAGGATGTTCTGTAGCGTGGGCTCTAAGGGCTCTAAATCCGTGTCGTCGAGGTCTAATGCGTCTAAAGCGGATGTTTTAGAAGGCTCCATCCTGATAGACAATTAATAATTATCAACACTGAAACGAATAAGAAGAAACTGTCATGAGATTGTTGATGAAACGAGGACTTTTCAAGTTTTCGCGGAAGCACTAGGAAAAGAAACAAATTGTTTGGCAAATGTCACCTTCTTGTGGAAACAATCAATTGGAACTTAAGCCAGCTTTCGGGCACATCAATGTCGATGTCAACTACAGGGATAGCGATGACAAGACATTTCATTTTTGTTAGAAGATGTCAGACATGTGAAACTGTTCAGAGGTTTGATCTTGAGCTTAAACGGATCTTGGATAGAACTTAGTAAAGCATCTATAGAACTTAGAAGTAGGGTCAAGGGCTGATTTATTCGTATGTACCAGATGTGTCAGATTTTAAAGTTTCACTGCACGAAATCCAATTTGTAACCAAATTGTCAATTTTTAGAAAAAATCTGATGCGAGTTAGGATTTTACGCATTCTCAGCCATAAATGATCGAAAACACTGAGTTTTAAAAAGAATTGGGTTGGGAACTAAAGCCAGCTGTGCTTTTTGCAATAACAACTCGATAACTAAAGACGATAAGATTTGGTTCAATTGAAGATATTATGATGGTTATACAGTAGATGGTCAAATCTTAAGATGTTGAACAAGGACCAAAGGATGGATAATAATAATAATAATATGTTTATTGCGACTCAGGTCATGTCAGGTTGTATAAAATAAAGTAAAATATTGTAAATATATATATATATATATATATATGTGTTCTCATATAAATGGTGAAGTGACATGTCAAATGTTAAAAAACGTTATAATAGACAAATTATATTGTGGTATCACAAGTGAATTGAAGAACTTCATGACTTGAGGAAATGATTTGACGATGATTTCGGTCGATTTTTTTTCATTTTTGAAGTTATATGACAAAGCAAAGCTTTCCTATCAAACCCTAGGCCAAGAAACATGGAGATGACGATATACATTTCGTTTTCCTTGAGCAGTTTTTGGTGATAAATATTGAGTGCCATTCCTTTTTATGGAGGTCAATGGCACATCTCGTTATTCCTAAACTTCTTCATTTTCTCTTTTACGGCATCTTTTAAGACATCAGGGTGTCAATTTGAAAAAGGGTCCATTTATAAGAGCGGTCCTAACGGTCCCGGAAAAATATCGCTGGGAAAATTACAGTTCTACGGAAAGTCTACTGGAATTAAACCCAATACATCAACACTTCATCTAAAATACAAATCACTTTGAAGCCATAGTAACTTGTGTAACAACCCCATTTGACCTTGAGTTGAAACCTTAAAGAAAAAATGCGGCTATAACGTTTTCCTCACCAACAAACCAATGTGCCACACGATTGATATCCACTATTGGCAATTTCCATTTTGAACAGATGTAAGAAACACATGCCATCATATGAGCTCATTTTCGTCCAAGACCGTCATTTGCTTTTCCGGTCACCATGATGATCGGCGGTGTGATTCAGCTGTCGCGTGATCAACACGGACACACGCACACACCGCCGTGTTCCTGGCCCGAAAAACCTCGCTCCCACTCGCTACACCACACACGCATTCACTCACTTACATCCATCCCGTTCCGTAAAGTTATATTCTCGTCGTCTTGGTGGTGTCTCCCTTCCTCGGATATCGTTAGCTCGTATTTTTCCCATTCGTGTCCCATCCCAGTCAAACTCAGCTTCCTTCCTTCCAAACCCGTTGGAACCCATTCGTTTGAGTGGGTTGGACGGATTCGAATTCATTTGAGACTTGACCCCATCTTCTTGCTCTCGTTCTCGTCTGGGCCGCGGCGGCAACATGGCCGAACCCGGGGAGTCCGCTCCTGAAAATCCCGGGGATCCACCCGCTTCGAGTTCGTCGTCCTCTTCCTCTTCATCGTCGTCTTCATCGTCCTCCAATCCCTCGTCCCCCGCTCCCGATGCCCCGGCCACGGTCCCACCCCCCGCCTCTCCGCCGGCCGAACCCGCCTCTTCCGCCGCCCCGCCTACCGCCGCTCAACACGTCGAAGAAGAGCTCGATTTTGAAATGGAAGAAGAGGAAGAGGAGGAGGAGGCGGAAGACCCTTTGGCCGCCACGGAAAAAGTCTCGGAGGCCGGAGATACGGCGGATGACGACGACCTCGGGGGAAGGGAGGACGAGGGTGGCGCGCCTCAGTCTCCAAACGCGTCAGAGGGAGTCAGTCGGGAGCCAGGCTCCATTAATGAAACTCTATCGACGGAAAAAGCGCCAGTGGAATCGGAATTAGAGAGCGGCGAAGAACTCGAAGAGGGTGAGTTATCTGACGAGAACGAAGAGGATCGCAAAGAGCGCCTCAAACCGCAGCCCGTGTGCCGCTTTTATAATAAAGGTCAATGCACGTGGGGTTCAAGCTGCCGGTTCATGCATCCCGGGGTCTTGGACAAAGGCAATTATTCCATGTTCGCCGCGCCTAAACCCATTTTACCGGGTGCCGAAGGTCTCGAAGTGGGTCCAGTTCCGAGTGTGGGACCGGAAAACGCGGCCGACCCGTTATCGCCCGTTAAAACCCCCGTTCCTCCGCCTCCGCCGGTTCGTGAAACGGCGTGGGAACGAGGATTGCGCCAAGCCAAGGAGATGAAACGCCGATCGCAACAACGCAAGGAAACCGATGCCGAATATGAAGAAAAACGCACTGCTATGAGTTTGACGCAGGCCGAACTCGACAAGGAGAATGACTACTACGTCAAGCAAGCCAGTCCTTTGCATGACGAGGATAACTTCAGTGATTACGAAGACCCCTATGAACCTCCACCCCCTCCTGTTCGGCGTATTGCGCCACCCCCACCGGAAGACTTCTATCGAGAAGAACGTTATCCTCCGCGTCGTGTGCCTCCTCCTTTAACCAGTCGCGATCGCTTCCCCGAATCTTCACCTCCGCCTCCTGTCAGTGTACCTGGCCGTCGCGTTGCCCCGCCCCGTTCACCCCCACATGTTTCACCCACGAGACGGGGTGATCAATGGGAGGATCCTTGGATGAGGCGTGACCGAGGCGGCGATCGTGGCAGAGATCGAGCGCCGGGTAGTGTTCGCCGAAGACGCAGCTACTCATCCGACGGATCCTCTCGATCATCGTCGCGCTCATCATCGGGTAGTTCTAGGTCACGATCGCGCAGTCGAGGCCGAGGCCGAAACCGCCGACGATACCGCTCATCCTCCTATTCGTCAGGCAGTTCGCGCTCATCTCGCAGTCGGAGTCGCTCCCGCTCCCGATCACGTTCTTCTACACCTGAAGGAATCCCGCGTCGAATCAAAAAGGAACGTCAATCTCCACCTTTAGCCACACTCGCCAGTAGTAGTGCCACGACCAAGGCCACGGGCGGCAATGCGGCACCCCTGCAAAAACGATTAGTGGCCTTGGCCTCGGGGAATGCCACCCCACGATCGGTAAAAAAAGAACCTGAGGACCGAAAGCCCAAAGTTGGCGGGAGACCTCGACGTGGGTCTTCATCGTCTCGTTCACCATCGCCGTCGGATAAACGGTCTCAAAATCAAGTCAAACCTGTGGTTCCACCTGTTGTCTCGTTAGATGAGCCCAGTCGCAAAGCCAAATCCGGTCCGTTCAATGACAAAAGCAAGAGCTCCAATGGTGGCGGTAGTGGAGGCACCTCGAAGCAACAAATTAAGCTCACGCTGAAATCTTCCTCCTCAAATCGTCCTGCCCCCAACAAGAATGTCTTTGAAAAATTAGGAGGCGATCAGGAAGAGGATGAAGGGGACTTGCCTTTGGTGGACAATCCGCGGAAACGAAAGGCTGACCCACCTGCAGATGAAAAACCTGTTAAAGTTAAAACGGAAAAGAAGAAGAAAGATAAGAAAACCGCTGCGGATCGCCGGGAGGAACTGTTGAAACAATTGAAGGCTGTTGAAAATGCCATCGCTAAAAAAAGGACGAAGATGGACCCGTGAGATCGGCTTAGTTTGTGGTTAATGAACAAGCAGCGTCGTCAACTAAATTGCGCCGTATTATGTGATCAAAGTTCCCCTTTTGATTACATATTTTTGAGAAAATAAAAAGAAACGTATCTCATGTAAAACACTTCGTGTCGGAGTGTCTTCCATTCAAAAAATTGTCAATGCGCTTGAGAAAGTTATGCTAAGCATAAGTGTTTTTGAAGAATATTGGGAACAAGTCTTTACCACCAAGTTCCTAACAATCTAAAAGCCGTGGGAGTGATAACTGTAGCAATTTACAGACCTGCCAAAAAATTGCCCGAGTTTCACCAGGATCAGATGTTTGAAAAATGTTACATTTAAGACGTGGACGGATTTTTGGCATGGATTATGTATGCTGAAGAGTTTGCAGAGTAAGTATAAAACACTAGAAGAAGTTGGAAATCTGCAATTGAAGAAATGATGTTTAGTTGCAACTAGAGCGCTATAATAAAAGAGTACGCGCATGTGCCATTTTGGTCCCAAGACGTCGGTTCCATTGTACTGTGGTTTTTGGGTTCGACCTGTTTGAGGCAACTTTACCTATGCACTATTTACTACCAAATTGACGCTCATGATCTCAGCTTACCTATGAAAGCATAATGTTTGACCTTAATAGCCTTTGAAGGCCAAGGCTGGCCAAAACCTTGGGTGCCGGAAGATAACCTTCTCGTTCTCCTTAAACCTCGATGCGCGTTCAAGCCCAGTGCTGCTGTGAATTGACTCAGTAAAGTCAGCTCTTGATGAATCTCCACGATGATTTGCATTGAGTTTCTAACTGTTTAGGAAAACTCAATCTAACTAGGTACGAAATTGATTGGTGAATATTTAGAACGTCACTTGAAGCCATTAGAGCGTTTTCCTTGCGCACAATATTGCATTGTCATATGAAATGACTTTTTTGATGAACAATTATCTGACAGCCCTGGTGAAGTTGCGCATTCGTAGCAGTCGTCAGGCTGACAGTGCTACAGACTGTTATGCTTAACTTTGTAAAAAGTTTTGATATTTTGTACTCATAATATATATGACAGAAGCTATTTAAGTAAGTTTTTGCAATTCATCTATCAATTTTGTTTTGACTTAATCACTAATTATTACATGAAACTAAAGAAACTCATGGGATAGAAGCATCATTTCAACTGATTTCCATCATTTTAAATCTGACCTTCATTTCAATCATCAATCCAACTATCCATTGCTAAAAAGGTTTCAAAATTGAAAAACTCCGACATATTAGCAACTCAATCCATACAACAGAAAAAAAAAATCACGCAATTTGCACTCCATTTTGGCAACACCGAACATTCACATGTTGTTGAAAACTTGTTTGAGAAAGTAGAAGACCATGAGATTTGTACTTTCGGTATTTTAAAAGAAAATTTATGAAGGAAGCTATAACATAATTTGAGCTCATTCGATTGTACGTTACTTTTTGCTGCTCTTTAGGAGGCACAAACGCAAAATCCATTATAATTTCAAATACCTTAAATAATAGCTCAGCTAGGGGTGCGCAGGAATTACTAAGTTTACCCTTGATTTCCTCTACATCGTGGAACATTGACATATTGAATTATTGAGGATTAAATCTAAACACTACTCATATTTGACACCCATGCCAGAGCTACCTGGTACTGAAATAACCCTCTTTCAGTTTTTCAAGGTTTTCAGACAGGTCCATATTACAGTTTCTCCTAATAATCTACTAAATTCAGTATTTTTCAAATGTTTAAATAAAATCGGCGATATTTTAGCTGAGGCAGTCCATTTTTGACCCAAAGAATCGGAAAGTATCTCTGGGCTTATAAACACCCAAATTCTCAAACAAATAAGTCTTTGAAAATTTAATTAAGATGGAAAGAATGTCATTTTTGTATGTTGTAACACAAAAAGTCAAAGATATAAAAATACATAAAACCCACTTAAAACAGATTTTTGAAAAATTGCTTTTGAATGAGAAAAAGGTTACACAGGTCATCATATTTAGTCGAATTCTGCGATTTAAAAAATCGCCTTTTGGTCCTGGTATTAATGAAGAATAAGAAAATGTGTCAAGGCTTGTCCTCTGAGATGGACAAAGTTGGGTAGAATTTCGGATTTCCTCTTCTTTTTGGACCACCTCCAAAACACCAAACCGATTCTTTGGGGTTAGCTCTTTGCCTTTCTTTATTTGGTGACAAAAGGATGCTTACAAGTAGGTTAAAAGCCCCCTCAAATGTCGATTTCCTGCTTTTTACGTTACGAACAATGAAGATTGTACAGTCTGGGGCAAACAGTGCAGAATCGTGAAAGGTTGTGAGAGGATCGTCAAACACTTTTCTTTCTAAAGCTCAACGTCATCTTGTCTATAGTTTGCAGACGAAAATCCTAAGTATTTTTTAAAAAGAAAAAACATTTTAAACAAGTCTCATTTTGTTCGGGTAGAACATCTGGCAATTAGGAATATTGTTTAGGAATAAGGAGCCAAAAATCCCAAAAATTCTTAGAACAAGAATAACTAATTTAAGCAAGCCTCATCTTGTTGGGGTAGAAAATCTGGCAACTTGGAAAAATTACGGATGCAGGAGGAGGTTTGAATGGTTTGAATGATCTCTTCAAAAATCTTATCGCGGGCAGATGAAAGAAGAGAAAAGGCCTGTTTGGCAACTGTGGGTGGCTCGTGAGAATTTGGGCAGTTTAAGGGTTTTCGCATTTTACAGACCGCCAAGTTAAAATAACCATTGATGAGGCGACAACGAGTTTTGGTCGAAATGATGGCATGAAGCTGGCCAGCGTGACCTGGCCACAACTATGTGGAATATCGGCTCAAGAGGCCGATATTCACCTCCGGAGGGTGGGGAGGCCGGGCGACAAGCGTCCAGAACAGTCGTGAGCTCGTTCGAGCTACTGTAACTGGATTTTTTTGGGGGTATCGTCTTGCGGAGAAAATAAAGTTTTAATTTGGATGGAAAGTTTTACGCATAACGCCACACTATGGACATTGACAATATCTACTGCCATTTTCCCCAAGTTCCAATTCGGATTCCGGAGAAGCCGCTCAACCACCTCGGCAGCCACTCTCCTCTACGAAATTGTGCAATCAAACATCGGAGCAAAGAGGAAAGTATATGGATGCTTTGTAGATTTTTCCAAAGCATTCGACAGGGTGGACCGAACGCGGTTATTCTCCAAACTCCAACTATGGGGAATTCCGCGTTCCATCTGTGTCCTGCTTGCGGACATCTACGCGGGACTCAGATGCTCCATTCGATCTGGTGAGGACCTATCCCCCTGCTACTTCACATCCATCGGCCTTCCGCAGGGGGATCCACTATCGCCAATCCTTTTCAACCTCTATGTATCCGATCTGCCCGAAGCCCTTTCTCACCAAGGCCCCATCATCAACAACAAAAGAATACAATATCTACAAAATGCAGACGAGCTGGGGCCTATGTTACGAAAGATCGAGGTCCGACTGGACACTCGTAAATTCTGTGACCAAACATTGACTAAAAGAATAAGGATGCCATTGTTTTTTGCATAATTTCAAGTACTCCATACTCAATTTTAATCATTTTCTGCAATAATTAGCCTTATTAGTTGCAAATATAAGGCTGATTTTTAAATTTTAGTGAAAATAGACTCAATGGAGCCTTTAATGATTTTCAAGACTTGGCTGGCAGTCTTAACCTCCGCACAATTTGTGCGGATTCGGAGAAATTACGAGTGTCCGACTCGCCAAAACTTTACGAGTCAAGGAGGTGCGTAATTTTGGTGTCCGACTGGACATTTAGTAGCGGGCAGTCGCAAGTTATCACGATGCACACACGTACATTTGCGGCCTTAAGTTTTCTGATTTTGATTTGAGAATAATATTACAAAGAAAGACAAAATTCTTACTTTGAAACTTTAACTGTAGAAACTACTGACTAATTTTTGAAATTGAGTTCATCCAGAAATGTAAGCTATCTTTGTTTTCATAAAAATCCGCAAAGCAACAAGAGGTTTTAAAGAAGTGTTTGTGCCTTGTTTTTTGGCCGTTTTTGTTTCTCTAGAAGATCAACCATCAACTCTCTGTTTCTTGGATTCATTCTAACTTAATATTTCTACCAAGAAGGTTTACTCTTTTGATCTTTCCCTCCGCAATTTACAGTGTACTAACACAGCATTATAGAGACGTGTGAAGGACTGTCACGATTTTTGAGCTTTGTAGGCTGCTCAGGCTGCGCCACAATCGTTGCAAAAACTACCAAGATCAAAGCTTTTGCAGTCTCTCCAAAACTTTGAATGCAAAATTACTCATTATGAGCAGAAATTTTTCGAAGTTTTTGGTTTCTCCGTCTTGCATCCAACACTCAATTTGAGTGAGCATGGTCTAGTAACTGACCACCAAAGAAGTAGAGCATTGCATTATATCAAATGGCGTTGAAGGAAAGTCACCACGTCAAAAACTAGAAACACTAAAACCAGGTGGCGTCCTAGTGCCGATTTGAGGAACTGTCCACGTCTCTATACTCTTCACTTGGATTTAAATTATCAATAAAACAAATTGAATCCTAAATTACAATGAGGCATCCATTCTCAATCATATCATATCCATAATTGGCTATGAAATGACATCATAGCCAATGGTATGAGTTTTGGTGAGTAAAGTATCCTTGACATCACTATCTTGGATAAAACTGAAACCAATTTTTGTGGTCATTTATTTCAAGGTAACACAAAACACATGATGCTAGCAAACCAAAACAAAATACACTCCTAGTGATGTGAATGATGCGTCAGAATGGCCATTCATACTTTTCATAAAACATTGTGATCAAGGACTTATTAGATGAAATAAAACATTTTGAGCATTGAAATAGACGCAATGAAAAACCTCTTGTTAAGTCTAAAATTTGAAAAAATCCACAAAATACTCTCTGACGCTCCTCCGTGTATTTGTTTTTTTTCTTTTGGCCTATTTCTTCTTCAATCAGAACCAACCAATCAGAAGAGAGAATCCAAAATGAGATGATCATTACTCTGACCCTCTTTAATCAACTTATGTTTAGGAGTCTCTAATGGTTTCAAACTTATGTGCCATTTGTCTATTCCTGCTTCTCCTTCATTACCATATTCTCTTGTACAGTTTCCCAATCTAAGCACTTCCTCGCTGTTTTTCTTCTCTCCATTGCTCTTGGTGTATGAAGACCCCCCTGATAAGTTCGTGGACCCTACTTGGAAAATACTTTTCTAACAAGAGACATTTATTTCGGGCAAATTTATCTTTTAGTATGTTTGACCTTTAAAACTGGCATGATGATGTTAGATTTTGGTAACACTGAAAAGTATGTTTGCGAAGATTTGTTAGAAATATAGGGCTCATACGCCTCGAACGGGGTCGATCAAACCCAATACGTCAAATTGTACTACATAACATTAGCCAAAATTGTATTCAATGAGAATGAAAAGTCTCGCAATAGATAATATAATTATAATTTATTTTCAAAAATTGAGACACACAAAATCATAGATATCAGGAAAAAGCAGTAAAAACTTTTTATTTCTCTTCTTGGAGGTCATTTGAAATATTAGTAAAATTTCATAGAATTCGAAAAACAAATACGTACAGTTTGTTATTTCCTGGATCAAATTTTGGTCCTATTTTGCAGTATCGCAAAGCTTGATGAAGTGTTTTTTTTCGTAATCCTAACAACGAATCTTAGATTATTGACCAAATTCCAGCTAAATCATCTTGGCCGGAATACGAAAAATGCAGACCTAACAATTGAAATAGGTAGGTAGGGTATTTTTCTAATGGTCGGTCTTTTTTTGAAGACCAAAGGAGCAAATTTGCCCATCTAGGACGACGAAACGTACTCTAAAATAGAAGCCAGAGTTTGCTTGACGACACGGAGAGTAAGTAGTCCCCGAGGTCCCTAAAACAGGGGGAGAGGAGGGAGAACAAGAGAGAAAGAGATCCTTCTTCCTTTGAAGTTCCTTTCACCAATGCTCCTGGCACATTCACATATGGTAGATGTGAATATGTTGCGTCCGTACACTCCTGTCTGGTGCCTTCACTTACCCACAGTCCTGGGTATCATACAGGTGCTTCATACGAAGTAAGGTGCGCTGTCGATTCAAGTGGCAACAACAACAACGTCGAATTTCCTTCTTCGTTTAACCTATTTTCTCTCTCCTTGCTTTTAGTTTCAGTCTGGCAACGAACCAAAGGCAACCAACGGCTCACTCTCTCACTCGCTATCTTTCCATCCAGCCATTGAAGGAACCACCAACCACCACCGCCACCACCCTAGTGATGGTCGAGTTTTGCTCTGAATGCCGAGAAGGACGGACGAGAATGTGCAAGTACGTTTACTTCATCCTGGAGAGCTTGGTCACTTGCTTCAAGTTTTTAAAGCCTGTCTGGAGCCAAAAAAGCATATCATCCACCTTGGGGAGAAGGAACGACGAGAAAAAGAGAAAGGAAAAGGGAGAAACTGAACAACCACTCATGAAGGAGCCAGGATGATGATGATAATGATGACGATCCTGGGGATGGTTGTATCGTTGGACTCTTGAGTTGTATGCGTTTTCCCAAAAACGAACAAAGAACTGAGATACAGCCAAGGCACCAACGCTTGAGTAGGAAATCAGGCCATGCACACACAGTAGGTGTAACATTGCTTGAGCAGGAAGTGGATCCATGGAGGGTGGTGGTGTTTCTTGAATGAGTCCTTTGTTGATCCTGGCACTTCAGGAAATCATTTTTCAGATTGCTCAGCAATGAATGTAGGTGAACAAGAGCCACGTTCAAAGGGCACTTTTGCATTTCTGGATGGAGGGCGTTGTGCCATAATAAACCCAAGAGCAATATGGCGTTGTTCGTATCGCGGGCATGGGTACTTTCAAGATTAAAAGCGGAAGATAGATGGCCAACCGTGGGCCCACTACATGGACGACAATCTTGTTTTTGCAAGGATGTAGTCGCACGACTCCATCATTTCTCATCCGGATACACGCACGGACCTCGGGTCCACCAAGGAGTTTCAAAATGACTTTTATCCGAGATGTTTCTTTCGTCCGCAAGCGATTGCTTGTTGCCCGAGCAATCTGCCAAAGCGAAGAATGCATATGAACGGTGGGTGAGTCAACAGCGTTGGAAAATTTAGACCTACATTTGAGTGGACGTCAGGGAGGAAGAGGTATATAGAAGTAGGTTCCTGGAAGGAGTGAGTGAGTGCCTCCCTTCCATCCATCCACAGATCCCTTTCATGGGGAGCAAGACTGACGGAGAAGAAGAAGAAGAAAAAGAAGTGTCCTCTTCGAGCTCTTCGAAGGAGCTGACCATGTGCTTGTTGTAGTACGTGAGTGAGTGTGCATGGCTTCCTTCGTTTCTTGCATGTAGCTCAGCCTAGAGTTAGCCAGATCCATCCATGAGTGTGTACCAATCATGAGGGGAAGAAAGAAGGGCATGAAAACGTGGTTTAGAGTATGTGTGTGAGTGTTGTGATTGCGCTCACCGAGCGAATGCCAAGGAGGACGTGAATCTTGATCGAGAACAGAGGCGAGGGCGTCGCGTTCAAGGAGAGTGTTTCAACAAGGATTTGAGCAAGGGAATGGAAATCTTCGAGTCCGGAGTCTGAGACGAAGTGAGGGACGAGACGGAGCTCTTATTAACCACATCTCTCATGTGGTACATTTTCCATCTAGAAGTGGCTCCGTGATCCTTCTAAACCAAATTTCTCATCATGTCGGGGAACAATAACAACAACAATAATAACTTCAACAACAACAATAATAATAACAACAATAACAATTGCTCCAAAGGCAGTTGGCCCGGCTCTTCAGATTTTTGTTCCCAGTGTCACCATCAGTCATGTGCGTCGGGTTCTTATCCCTCCTCGGGAGCCAAAGGTCCCGTCTTCAATACGTTTGGTAGCACCAACGCCAACAACAACAATTGCTCGGGCGTTGGCGGAGGAGTGTCAGGCCAGAGTTTCAGTGTTCCACCCATTCAAGTGACTGCCAAGGTCCTGTTTGGATCCGTCAGTGCCATCTCAGCCTTGAACGCTGAGCGAAAGAAAAAGGCCTGAAAGTGGGCCGACGGAAGAATCTTCAATCCTGACGATAATAATCAGCCAGCGGTCACCTTGTGTTTCACCTGTACTTCTCCCACCACTCACTCCATGCAACAACCATTCACCTTTAGCTCTGGCAGAGAAGGAAGGCGATGGAGAAATCTCACTCAACGACATGTTTTTGCCATTTTCTAATACTAGTCCATATCAGACTGTGAAAAGGGAACTTTCTCAAACGTTCATCCTTGGTTCATTGACCTGCTGAGAGAAATCCCATGGGTTATCCAAACCCCTGATCATGATGAGGCTGCGAATGAGTAGGTCTTGTCTGATCAACAAAGCAACGCACCCAAATCAGTTTTGCTATCTACTTTCTTGGCTCAGAGCCACCGACTTACTCACCCCAAACCTAATTGTGGAGAGAGTAAGAGAAAACAATCAGATGCAGACACCAAGCCAAGAAACTTTCCAACTTGAACCAAATTCCATGAATTGAGACCAACCATTCGATTAATCGGACGACAACAGCCTCTGCATAAGTAGCATCAGCTTGGCTATTGTTCTATCAACGCTGACAAACCACTATATTTTGTACAAATTAACTTTCACATTGCTCTTCTCAGTAGACTTGAATTCTAATTCGACAACATTTTTCAAATCTATTTTTTGACGTTAGGTGCTTGGCCCTCCTTCTAGTGAAAGATCCTTGCTTCGAGTACGTCTCATAACATGTGATGTTTTGAAACAATATAAATACATATCATAAACTCACATGGATCCAAAACTTTCTCTCTTTTACAACTTCTTAAGTTTATTGGCATCGTCAGTGAGATCAAACTGCACCTTCCAGGACTTCAAGGAAACGTTTTGTACGATCTCGAGCACGAAGCTTTTTGTGGAATGAATTCAGAACCATTTGACAAGTTGGTTGTTCAACCTTTACTGGTTCTTGTCTTTTAACACGCGTAGCCAAACCAATATCACAATCACGTGGCAAAGACTGTGTTTGATGGATCGAATTAAGCGAATTATTTTTTTATATCTTGGCAAGGTTAAAGACACATATTTAAGACTTAATAGCTTGAATCCAGTTGGGCAGTTGCCCTGGTCTGTAGAGAGCGATGGTGTGGTTTTGCTCTTTGGATTCTTTCAACTGTGCATAGTAGGAGCGGGTATCATGCTGTTGTGTACTCGAGTATTGAGGTTGTGCCAGAAGTGGACGATGAAAACGTAGTCAAAGTCGAAGTTGTTGTTGGCACTGACTTCTCTCTGGCACTCTTCAAGCAACGTCGTTGTTGATTGGAGTCGTCCAAGAGAAGTAACAGAGAAGCGGTGTGGAAGTGGGCCAAGGACGTTCGTTCATTCTTTGCACCATCAATGACTGACTGACGAACGAACGAACTGACTGACTGACGGCGACCAATTTCTTTTTCTTAGACGTTTTATATGCCAGTCATTTGTGTCGTCAACAGAATCGACATTGGCGAAAGTGTTGCCGATGGAAACTGGAATAAGGATTGATTGACAATGGAGCCAGCCATTGTGGGGAGAAAGTTTTAAAAGAAGCTCCAGGGTGTGCCTCTAAACTTAATCAGTTTATGTTACACTTTTAATCGCGTTGGCACCTTTTCACTTGTACCATTGCATCACCACGTACTAGCATCCAAACAATCATGCTTTGAGATTGTGTGATAATCATGTACCATCGTGCTCTAAGTGTAGAATAAATGATGTTTAAAGTTCAATGTGCTTGAAATTATTATTCGATTTTCCTGGTTCTTGACATTTCTACATTGCAATCTTACCTTTGTCTACGGAACTGCTGATTAAGAGACAGGACAGGTTTGCAATTAACCAATAACCCAACCAAGACTTGTGAAGAGAGGTGGCATTCTCGAATCTCGATGCCATTCATTTTTTTGACTGAGATGTGCTCCCCCTTGTCAAATCATTAACCCAGTTCGTCGGAGGTTTGTTTAACTGGCTTGCTTGGAGTAGGTCGTTTTCTCCGATCGAATCTGTCTGTACCCTAGAATCGAAATGGGCTGTACTGCATGCAAAGCACTCTGAAGACACAAAGACGAGCTTGATCGTGAACCCGGATGATCATATACCTAAAGGTGAGTTTGACTAATCATTTAATCCTCAGACTCAGCTGAAGCAAGTATTAGTGTTACACAGTATGGTTGATGCAAAAGCACCATTTTACGTGGTCTTTCTGGGTGCAATCTTATGTTATATTTTGTTTAATGTGTGTGAGTGTGTGAGAGCACTTAATATTACTAATATAGCCATTATTGATGTGAATGTACTTGTGTTGTGTGACAGAGAGAGAGAGAGTGAAATTGTCGCCTTATGGTCTTCTTAAAATGCAAAGAAAGTGCTTGTTTTTACCGTGGCTGGTTTGCAAAAGTACACCATGAAATTCAAACCCAAGAATTTTCACACCGGGCATTGAACTCGAGCCTGCTGGGTGAAAGCCGACTCTCCTAACCAAGAGACCACATTATGAACAAAGGGCAGTAAGCACTTGTGTGCTTCGAGTTTTAAATCAGCTAAAAGTTTAACTTGAGATAGGTGGGATATGTAAAGACGAAAATGAAGCAAATCGACGCAGACCTTTTATCTGAAGAGCTTATTTAGCAACGTACCTCATTTCATATCTGTGAAAGTAAAATCTTGACAAAATTATTTGTGATGTTTCAGGAGGATGAAATACATATGAGGTGTTTTATTCTTCCTTCCTTGATTAGAAAATCTACTTTTAAGGCAGTTATGCTGACTGAACATTTTGCACCACAATGAAAATGAAAATAAATGAAACGTTGAGGGTGCTGACAAGAGAATTTCATAACAAAATTACTTGCCACCTTTTGAATATTATTTGTTTAAAGGCAATTATTTTTGGGACATTTCCTCAAACTAATTGAGCGATCCATCACATTAGATGGCTCTGACAGGATCCAATGATGTTTTATGAATGTAGTAAAAGTTGAATTTAAGATTATTGGGTACAAGCAGACCTGTGCCAATTGCTTTTCAAATGTAATGAATTACAATTACAATTACTTTCAAAAAGTAATTGAATTACTTTCCATTACATTATTTTTTAAACCCAAGTGGAACTGTAATATCAATTGCAATTATATAACAGGTCTAATGCAAGAAAAACTCTCGAATGCATGTTCGGGGCAAACATATTTCTTTAACACTTGCAAAACAGATTCATATACACATTCATTGAAAGTAATGAATAAGCACAGGTTTTATACGAATTAAAACCATGGCCAATTAAATCTTTTCAGGAATTGAAAACGATTTAAACGAGACATCAATAATTCGCAAATTGAATTGTATTCTATAATCTTTAAGACTAAATCGTTGCAAAAAAATTTTTGAAACGACATATTTTTAACTGACTTGCGCAAATAAATAAGATCGGTTACGACATTGACAATTACTTCTTGCTTATGGTTAAATTTTTTGTTGCTTCTCCGTGAACAATGGTAGACGTACTATTATTTGATGTCGTGTGTTCAACAACTTGAGAAGTGTGGTTGTTTACAGTCACACACTGATCATCAAGTTTTAACTCAACTCACTCCCTGTTTAAACATTCCTGATCTTGATTGTCACCATCTGGTAAACTTGGGATGTCTGTCAGTTGCCCTCAGGAATTTGGCATTTGGGTTGGTAAGCGAGTTTCATCATTCTCCATGCTTCAGAGACTTCCACGAATTAACTTAGCGTTTGTTTTGATAAAAATGGCTCTTCATATCACGTACTGACAACCAAGTTTACCTGTTTAAAGTAATGATTACACTTTACCTTAGCTCAGTACACTGACAGAGAGACTGACGCACTCAACATACGAAAGTGACAATTCCACGGATTTGCCTGGTGCCATCCAAGACAACAACTGCCAAAAGCATGAGCTAGATACTGGGAAGAAGGGAGCCAATGGGGTTGGCAACCAGTGGTGGGGAGTTCTAGGAACTTAATTTCGCTTTATGCTCTATGAACAATCGACTTGGTTACTATATAGCTCGAAACTATTAGGGGAGATGATCTCTTTGAAAGAAAGCTCCCTCGATCAAACAATTTGGCCGTGAGCACTGTTCGACCTAGAGCGCTCTAGTTCGACCAAGTATTTTACAAGAGACATGCGATTCCTCTCTAATAACTACATATAACGGGCTAATGAAAACCACAATTCTAGAGGGGGTATTGTTCTGATTGTTACTGTATATCAGCAATTGTAAGGTGTGCCTGTATTTGAGCACAAAAACCCAAATATGAAACATAACCAGCCCCCTGCCCCTACTCTGCACACACACACCCCTACTCACCCAAATCCATTAATATGTCTAGTATGCATGGTTACATTTCCTACTTACTTGATGGCCGTGTTATGTATCCATTTGGATTTTCGGCCCAACCCGAAAGGGACACATTGTCAAATCAAAACTATATGAAGGTCATATTTCAGAAGTCCTTTTTGAAATAAATTACTGCATTATTATCATTATAATATTATATCCCAGGCTCTATCAGGCCCTTAGTTCAATGAGTAAAAGAGTCGCACTGTCATTGACCGTCCCGTGTCTTTCCTGGGAGAAAGTTCTTTACAAGCAGAATCACTGCAGAGAGCCTACCAAGTAGATTGGAGAGAGTAGTTCTCGGCAAATTAGGCAAAGGATTCTTCATTCTTTGAAAGTCTGGAGGAGATTTGAAAATGCAGAAGGAAAAAACAGAATAAGCTGGGCCCCGAGAAATAGATTTTAAAAAGAAATGCTTTTGAACTATGAAGAGACTACGTGCTATGCACCTATTTATTACAATTCCGTAACGTTGGTTGTGGTGTAGTTTTTCCACAAGTCGGTCGGTCAGTCACAGAACTTGAAGAAGTCAGACGTACAAATCTGTACTCTTCTCGGATTTCCCCACTTAGCATTTTATTAGATCATACTATCGGCTTGGCGGTTAGAATTAGAACAAGATTAGAACAAAAGATGGTTGTATAAAATATTCGGCCTTCTTATTGGCAAAGGTAACCTAAATGCTTTTCGGCATTTAAACGCTCTTTTTTAAATTTCAAACTGATCAATTAGATTAAAATAATGATGTATTGCGTAATTCATTTGGCAAGTTGCAAATGGTGCAACTTGCATTTCGATCAACGAACATTTCGCCAATTCGCAGATTTCATTTCAACAATCGAAAAAAATGATTCACAAATGGCAAGGCCAATTCTTTAGGCATAGATGTTTTAATTTTATGAATAAAAGTCTACCTGCCGAGTCGAGACGGCAGGTTACACCGGTCCAGTGGTTTTCGTGGTTTTGGGTCGGAAATCAAACGATTTTTGAGTTTTTAGTGGTTTGGTTGGATACATACTGTAGGTTACCCGTGATCATTGTGACAAGCCGATCTTCAAAGGAGAGGCTAAGATTGACCCCTGACCCATTCTTGATTGGTATGCACGTGACAAGTTCGCTCGCAGTTCGTTCACAGCTCGCTCGACAATTTGGAACAGCTTTCATTGTGGTACTGTGCTACATACTCGGAACTCTTTCTGAAGCTGGAGATATGGACGGTTCTCTTTGCGTCGCCAAATCAAGAGTGAAGACAGGATCTTGCTTCAAGTGCGCGAAAGTCAGTTGACAGTCGTGTTGCCCTAAATGGCGATTGTGACACTTGCGAGAGGCCGTTGCATGCTGAGTGCATTTCCCCATGGATATACTTACAGGAGAGGATGCGAAGACAGCTGTTTGTTGTTGTTTTTGAGAGCCCAATGAGGCCCTATGGAGTGAACGATAGGGAAGTGTAATGGACTCAATATTCAATATTTTTTTACTAAATCAATGGATGAATTGTCTAGACATCATTCTGGTATGTTTAACTGTCTCTTAGAGATGATTAAAGGCAACCCACTCTTGGGCAAATCACGTTTACCACTCATTATCAAACCTATTCAACTTTTCCTGAAATACCAATGGTTCCAGATTATAAGTAGCTAACAACACCATCAAAGTGAAGAATATAAAGCTCCACGACAGTGATCTGTTCTTTTCTTCATTCTGCATGAATAATCATTCAGAGGAAATCATCAACAACTCATAAATCATAAGTTGATGAATAATTTGTTCAATATTGTGCTTCCTCTCAGTTTGGCCTGTCAAAATGTTGATATTTGGTATCTAATGGGTTTCAGCATTTCAGACGGTAAAATATTGACTAAAAATGATGTTTTTTGGGGGGAATAGTGTGGATGCTTTGGGTGTAAGTTTCAATGTTAATAACAGGGCCACAGTTTTCCAAAAAAACATGCTCAATTTTCATGAAACTTCATTTGAACCCGTTGTCTGAAGTTGGTATTCTTATATTCAAGTTATACATGCGTTTAATTGAGATCCATTCTCAATTTTGTGCAAGACATTGATCTGAAGCAGCTCAGTTTCGAATAATTCCTGAGAACAGAAAACATCAGTATAGAAATTAATGGCAGGAAAAGGAGCGCTTTCTCATGCTGCAACTTTGTTCTTAAGTGATGTTTGCTATCAAATACCTCTTTCTATCGTTTTTTGGCAATTTCGTTCAAATTCACTGCAGAGCTGCACGGTTTTAAGGGCCTTCTTGGGCTTCGCGTCAGCTGAAGTTCGCGTCCTGTGGTGAGAGGTTCCTGATTTCCCTCACAAAGGACACTCTTAAGGAATTGAGGACCGAGGATACCCGGTTTACTGTAATGATTGTAAGCATGGTTGCGGAAAAGTCATGACGGCGGTCAGAAACATGGAAAAACGAATCCTAAAACTAGAGGGGGCTGATCTTGGGCTGAAAGAGAGAATTCTCCATTTGGAGACCACCAAAAAAGCTGAGAGCACGGAGACCATGCTTGCCGTTGATGAGCTTCTCAGACGTAAGAGATCAGAGAACAATGTAATCATTGACGGTTTTGAAAAACAAGGAAAAACCTAATTGGAATCAAAGGAATCTGAAATACTTAAAGAAAACTTCTTCATTTGCCATCGATTTTTAAATGTTTTGAGTGTTTCAATAAAAATAGAGTATTGATATTTTCTTGATGAAAAAAAAACATTTCAAGCAAAATTGTGGAAAATAGAAGAATAGTCAATGCGCAACACGGTTTACTCAAAATGAACCAGGTTAACAAAAAGTCCACAAAAGATCATTTGCACTTCAATTAGACATGCGCAAAGGTTGGTTCAAGTGATCGTTTTTAATTCATACCGCTAGCAGTAGAACAGCCGTTGGTAGTGCTGAGTTTCTCAGCCCATTTTGGCGAATCCAAGTTTTGCCCCATTTAAGCGTCTATTGAGTCATTGAAGTCATCAAAACTGAAAGTGTTTGCCAATTATTCACGCCCGAATTAGAAATAAGTACGTAGAAATCACTGACATTTTTAGATTTTTTAACAAATCCTACCATTTAGACACCCTTGGCTTACCCTTGCATTTTGGTAGGTGTGTACAAAGGATAAAATATAGTTGCTCATTTCAAATAATATTTTAAGGGTAGAGAGATATCTTCTGGCAATTTTCGAGATCAGGGAAATATGAGAATACCTATATAAACTTCCACCAACACATGTCTGGCAAAATTCTTTACATTTAATTATTTTTGACGCTAACACAAACAGCTCCAATTTTTGAGTGCCCATTAAATTTTGAGTCTAACATTATGGTGTTATAATGTTTAATTTGTATTAATGGGCGACTCGCTCAAAAATTCATGTTTTGAACCTCTTGTATAATAAATCATTAATATTTATCATAAGTAGCAAGTACTATTAAAAGTTGAGACTTAATCCAATGCACATTGGACAGTAGCACAAAACTAATTTATTGGATATATGATCTCTTCTCTGAAGCTTTTTCACATCCGCAGGGAGAAGAAATCAAGATACGCTATTAAAGGCACTCCAGAGACAAAATAATGCAATTTTTAACCCCTTAAGTCTTAAATCAACAACCCAAACCTTAAAAACTCAAATGAAACACTAAATACCCCTAAACATTATTTTATTTGTATTTTCATTTGCATTCTGGACATTTTTTTTTGCATTTTGAGGGACATTTGAGGGATCTCTTATTTGGATTAATTTCCCAGGCATCGTTATCATCATTGGTCATGGGATGAACTCTGAGTTATAAACGGAAAGTTAACTATTTTGAGGTTGCGTGTGTCGAACTGGTATTGTTCCGTTCGTCTAAATATTACTCTCTTGGATGCGTAGTAATTTCAATTAGTGATAGGAACAATCCAATCACCAATCATTTTCACGATTGCAAGCGCACAGCTCATGTTTACAAAAATCCGCTCGTCAGCTGCCCTGGTTGGAGGCTTGTCAACAAATCTTAAATGCTGTTCCTTCCTGTACTCGAGTGTTGTCGCTTAGTGCTGAAATTGCTTGTTTTGATCTTAAACAAGTAACTTATGTCAATAACAGAGCAATGGTCCTAGAAATTAAATGTTTGAGAAATAGTCACGATAAACAAGTTCCAGCTTATGTTAATGATGTGGTTCCTAAAACTATCTAAGTAACTTCCAGATCAAAAGTCACAAGTATGTATGTACGTAATTAATGTTAAAATATGGGGGAAAGGGGGGTTTTCTTTGGTGTTTTATAGTTAGTTTACATCCTTCATGGTGCTGATATTACTCGAAGCTAAAACTTCATGCTGAATTTCCAATGTTGGGGAACACCTACTCCATTTCTTTTAGTTTAATTTCCACCCCAGCATTCTTAGTTCACATTCTTTATCGCTAAGTAATTTCAACTTTAACATGATTTTCATTGAGGGTCATTGTAACAACCGTGCTTCTTACTGTAAGTGAAGTTCGCATTAATTATCAAATGCTTTTTGTTTCTGCTGAATTGTTCTCAAATTAGATGATAGCAAATAATGAAAATGGCATTGCACACCAGGATCTTCATTTTCTTGATATATATTTTTAGACCAAATATTGCACATATTTGAATTATTATCAAGAACTTGGCTATGGTTACTTGGTTATGGCTTCAAAGGACATATTTTGATTCGCTTACATGAAGAACAAGACTAACTTTCTTATTTATTAGTTTCAAGATGGGTGTACCAATTTGCACAGAAAAAGTATATTGAAGTCTACAAATTGTTGCGACGAGACAGGCATGGGACATGGACGAGCAAGCAATTAGTCATTCTATTTTATCATTTGTCTAGTTTCTATTCAATTTATATTTTGAGAAAACTAAGTTGTTTCAAACAATTATCTTTTCAAAAGTTCAGATTTTTGCTCTTTGCAAGATGGTGTGCTATGTAAGGGGTGATGGCAAACCTATGCTAGCCACCTCGCCTGAGAAAGATTGAAAGATTGGCTTTTTCCATCAATAGTGATGATGTGGGAGGACCCTCGCCTTGGATACTGAATGGAATAGATTCACTCACCTATTCGGCGACGGGCTCTATCTTTTTTCAATAACTCAAGATGAGGAAAATGCATAGTTTCAAAGAAATAAATCAGGTTTAAGTTGACTTCAGGTTAAGTTAGTTTAAGTTAGGTACTTTAGTGTTGAAGTATTCCTTTAGGATGATGGGATAAGTCACGAACATCTAGAGATATGGACTTTGGTCGGAAAAATGGCCTGACCGAGAGCAGGCCGATGTCAAAATGGTTTGGATTTGCCGCCATAACAAGGGGCCAAGTGAGCTCAGAAAAATGCCAAGGTTTGCGAAAAAAAACTGTGCTAATGAAGACTCCTCTTCTGATATCATCAAAGAAAAAAAATATTTTCTTTCATATTTGAGTGTCAATTTGCCAAAATTTGACAGTTTAAACCCAAAATACTATGCTTTGGATTTTTGAGTAAATTTCGCATTAAAATTTCAACTGGCTTGTCAAGACATGAAATGGCATCACTTGAGAATTGCTTCATGCAGTTGTAAACTTGGTGTCTCTTTCTAAATGTCTGTGGCCTAATTAAAAAATTCAATTGCAATGAATATCATCATCTTGATTCATAGAAGTGCCTATGTCCAAGGATTTTCTAACACCAGTGACCAAGCAGGTGCATCAAGTTACTTTTAAAACATCAGAATTGGTGGTTTTAATTGACCTCAATAATTGTTTTGGTGAAGTGTAAATCAGTGCTTCAAATGGCTTCTTATTGTGATACTTTTCCATCCTTAGAGGGTTTGCTCCTTAATTTGTTGCTTAATAAGTATTTTTTTCTCATTTGAATTTCAAATATACAGGGGGAGACTTGTTTTGCTTTAGCCCAAACAACAGAGCTCAACGGAGAGAGAGTGAGTACTGACCCCAATTTTCATACTATTTGACAAGTTTCACTTTTGACCAGAATGATCAAACAACAAAGTGGGATGGTGTAATGCCCCTGAGTGAAAACACAAGGCTTGAAATGGATGTAAATTTGAAACACATTTTGAAAAATTTGTCTCTCAACTAATGACTTATGAAATTCCCTTAAGTTGAGAACATCTTATTGCTTGGGAGGTATTTTCTGCTTCAAAACTAAATCTTCCCTGGTGCAAAAATACTTGTGTCTAATTGCTTCTTGAATTCTAATGAAAATCAAAGTTATGAAGAAAATAACATAAATAACTGAACAACCCTTAGAAAGTAATATCTTCCATTTGTACTTCCAAGACTTTTCTCGAAGTTGTAAAAGCAAAATCTGTTCCTTATTGTGTGCAAGTTTAAATGAGCATACTGTTTTGTCTGAAGACTTGAAGTGAATTCACATACCTTTCACACCTAACTAAGTAAGACAGTGTAATAGGGCCAATGTGAAAAACACAAAGGCTTGAAATTGTTGTTAAATTTGAAATACTTTTTAATTTAATAGTTTCCCAATCAGAGACTTTTTAAGTCCCCTTAAGTTGGGAACATGTAATTGTTTGGAAAATAGCTGTTAATTCAATACTTGATTTTCCATGATAAAAACCTACTTGTGTCTAATTGCTTCTTGGATTCCAAAGAAATGCAAAGCTCAGAAGAAAAATCTCACATAAGTAACTAAACACCTCAAGGAGGTGGTCTCTTTCATGTGCATACCTATGACTTTTTCTAAAGTTGTGATATCAAAATGTGGTTCTGATTGTATGCAAGTTTCATGAGCATGCTCAAGTGTCTGAAAGCTATAAGTGATTTTTACATGTCTCTATGGAAAGTGCTATTCCTTAACATTAGAGGCATGAAAGGTTAAAACAATCCAAACTAAAAAATCAGCTCTGAACTTCACATAGAGTCTAAATAAATGTTGTGTTAGAGAATGAACTAAATTGCAAAAAAGAAATGATGAACTTGATTCAAACAATGAGTTTCTTGGAAAATGTGTCATAAGTTTAAATGGTTTGTTTTAAACATAACTGAAATTTGGCAAAATAATCTGACTGATATCGAATTGCCATTAACTGTGTTTTGTGTCTAATATTTCTTTGAAATTTAGTGGAAAGCCAATTTTGAGTTTGAATGTATTTTATCAATTTGACTATAATGAAAGAAAAGTAATTTGATTGATATGCAATTTCAAATCAAACATTTCAACATGTAGCTCCTTAGATTATTTACCAAAACACTTTTCCAAGCAATTTTTCTCATATTTTTTGTATTTATAAGTAAAGAAAACAAAGTCTTAACCTTTTATGAGGTTACCATGTAATAAACCAACTTTTAGAAATAACAGTTTTGAAGAAATAAAAGAATTATCTTCTGAGGAGTATAAGCACATGAAGTTAAGCATCAACAAATATTATGAAGATTCACTTAACATGTTTTAAATCTCAATAGTCAATTCAAAGACTATGTACTTACAATAGTTTGAACCAATCAAGCACTTGCAACAATGTATTTATAATTAATTGGAGAATGCATTTCTGGACAAGTGTACCCTCTGCACCATAACTACCCATTAGAAAATATTCCAATACAAACTTTAAGTCAAGTTTTGTTCATTTGAAACATCTTTACATGATCATAGGTTAAAAAGTCTTTTGCCAATAAGTAGACCCCACAAGTTGTTTTTACAAGTGTCCTAAACACTGACAAAATTACTAGCAAGAGTAGCAACTTAAACAGAAGTAAGCCTGGAGTGTCATCTACACAGTTTACAATATAATTGTATAACTTACTTTTAGACCATTTGTGCGTGAATGGTTGAACCAGCACTTATGTGCATATATATGCTTGTATGCATTATATCATGCACTTATAACTCTTACATGGTCCTTTGGTTTGAAAAGAAATGTTTCATTCATTACTTTAAGGAATTATTCCAGCACTTAAGTTGCATTTCGATCGGCCTGCTCTCGGTCAGGCAAAATCAAATCTGGCTTCCGACTGACGTCCATATCTCTAGAGGTCCATGGATAAGTACACTTTGTTCACCATAAATTCCGCTATCCATGACAAGGACACTCGCTCAACAGCAACTGGAACTCTCCACCCGGACAAATATCGTCTTTGTACGCGAAGCTCGTTCTTCAGCCAGAGGTTTATTAACGACTGGAACCGTCTACCACGGGAACTGATACAATCCAAGTCACTTAACGATTTTAAGAGAGGAGTCCACATCGTTTTCGAAGCCGACTTTTGAGGGCTCGTTTGATATGATCCGACCACATTCTCTCCATACACCTGTACTGTGATCAGAGAATAAAGTTACTATACTTTACTATACTCGCGCAACCTTGGAATAAATGTTACACCATTTACAAACGAGATGGGATGAACGGGATCCCGGGACGGGATTTTCCAACTCTAAAGACGGGATATAGATTTTGGAAAATTCCGTAAATCCCGGTTTATCCCTGGATATGAGAAGGTAGGAGTTGAATATGAGTAATTATAACAATTGCATATAAGTTATACACATTTTAACTAATTCTTGGCAATCACCATAGAATTTGAGATCTGTTCTTTCTTTTTCAGAACCTCAGTTAAAATGGGTTCACACAACCTGCAAAGATAAGGTTTAGAAAATGGTGGTCTTCTCTTTCCCCAACAATGATCTTTCCCTATAGATTCCCACCAGGCAATCTGGACTTAGGAATACTCCATCAGCAGTAATCTCAAGTAATCTCCAATGCTCTCAGATTTGGGAAATATTAACAATCTAGGCAATTTTAGCTCCCTTTTGGTATAAAAACTCGTCATTTGATAAATTACCAAAACACCGAAATTTGGGTAATTTTGAAGTCCAAGCTCTGGGATAGCTAAATTTTGTTTATGCAGGGTAAAAATTTGCGAAGAAAGTAAGAAAAGTTCAAATGTGTTTTAAATTTTCGGTGCTGCCATTTTTGGCTCAGAGGACTTTCCTAGGTAACTTCCCTAGGAAAAGTCCGTGTGAGGTAATCTTTCTGGCCCATAAACCTATAATAAGTCCAATGTCGCAACACTTTGCCAAAAATCATACTATCGAACTCCAAACACTTCTCTACAATGCCTCCAGATAGATGAGGGAAAAAAGCGCCAATATTTTTCAAAAAGTGCAATTTACAACATAGAGTGACTAAATTTTCGCGCAAACTAAACCCCCAAAATTGCAAGATTGGTGCAAAAGTGCGACCAAATACATATACTTGTATATACCCCATGTTCCAAAATTAAGGTAACACTTACAAAAATGGGCATAACTTTTAACTGAAAGATTTTCGTGAACATCGAATAAAAGGTTTCATGATCTTGAGAGTCTACCAGTTGCCCTTGTTTACTTTAAACATCATTTCCTTCACCCTGAACAACATGGAGACCAAGCGCCAAATGGTGATCGACATGGAGTCGCGCGGAAAGACGGTGACGGAGACCTTCAAGGCCATGGGAATCAGCCGAAAGGCCATCTATGCCATCAAAAAAAAGGTTCGAGGAGCGCAGAACTATCAAGAGGAAGAAAGGGCAGGGACGGAAGAGGTTGGTAAGGACAAAAGTCAAGATTATCGTTGTCAAAAATCGCGTGAAGAGGAATCCAGCTCGGACCATTCGTGGCATGGCCAAGGCCATGTCCTTGACCCCGAGCACAGTCCATAGGATTGTTCATAACGATCTGGGAATGAAGTCGAGAGCCAGGAGGAAAAAGCACCTCATCAACAAAAATCAAGGCCAAGAGGCTTGCTAGGTCAAAGAAGCTGCTGAACAAGCTGAAGGCCGGAACACCGACGATTTTGTTTTCAGACGAAAAACTTTGCCGGGTCGATCGTGTCTCCAACAGCCGTACTGATCGATACATTATAGACAAAAGGCCGGAAGATGTCCCCGACAACGTCAAGTTCACGTTCAAGACGAAGCACGCGGCCTCCGTGATGGTCTTAGGCGTCGTGGCCTCACCGTCTTTCCGCGCGACTCCATGTCGATCACCATTTGGCGCTTGGTCTCCATGTTGTTCAGGGTGAAGGAAATGATGTTTAAAGTAAACAAGGGCAACTGGTAGACTCTCAAGATCATGAAACCTTTTATTCGATGTTCACGAAAATCTTTCAGTTAAAAGTTATGCCCATTTTTGTAAGTGTTACCTTAATTTTGGAACATGGGGTATATACAAACATGTATGAAATAATTCACAATTGCAAAAAAGAGTTCTGTAATTTTTTGGGTAATTTTTTGTAAAAAGTCAAGGTTTGGGTAATCTTTTGGATAATTTTGACGATTTTTTAGGTAAATTTGACGAAAAAAAATCTGAGAGCTATGGTAATCTCTACCATGGTAAACTCCTCCAATAATCAGCTCTACCATCATTGAACTCCACTGTGTTTAACTCTCCCAACAATGATTTCCACCATGCTAAACTCCGCCGTGTAAACTCCACTACAGTTTATTCCGCAACAGGAAACTCCGCCACTGTAGACTCTGCCATGGTGAACTCCGTTATGGTAAAATTTGCCGTAGTAAACTCCGCCATGGGAAACTCCACCACAATATAGACTCCCCCACGTCAAATTTCCCCCTGTTAGAAAGATCAATTCTCATGCTCACACGGTTGCAGAGTTTCTGTGGCAGAGTTTACCATGGAGAAGTTTCCCGTGTCAGAATTTACCATGGAGAAGTTTACCATGTCAGAGTTTACCATGAAGAAGTTCATTGTTGTGGAAATAACTGTGGGGGACTTCAACACAGTGGAGTTGATTGTTGGGAGCTTACCCTGTTGAAGAACATTCATACATATAGCCTTGTTCTTGATATGAAGGATGATGATGACGGAACTCATTGAGTAAGTCGTCAATTTTGCATTCCTCTTGACAGGCTTTCACCATTATTTGCCGAAAATGAATTTGAGTTGGGCCATCCGACTTGCTACCCAACATAAGACTTATTTGAACTCGACAAATCAATGAACCAAATTGGTGAGGGAAACGATCATTGGGTCATACGCAACTGATTGCAATATCTCAAACTGCTTCTCATGTGCTTGAAATTGTTCTTTTTTTAGTTCACTGAACATCCTAGTGACCTGGGCCTGGCTTGAACTCTGTGATAAGGAAGAAGAACTGCAAAGGCTGAAAGCACATTGTACATGTGTGCCAAAGTGTCTCTACTAGTCAAGGATCCCCACGAAAACAAGCCAAACGGCTTATGGGGAATCCTCGGGATCTCACTTTTTATTTTCATTGACATGTCTTTATTCCTTTAATTCCTAACGAGTCCCGAAATAAATCTATCTATCTATTTCACTGCTGCATAGAATGAGTCAGACGGTGTAGAAAATAATACGCAGCAAATATTTCAGGTCATGCTAACAAGCGGCAATTCTGTAGAATCCACTTGACCAAATTGGCGCTTCATCAATGACGTAAGAGAAAAATCACAACTACTTGTCAAAAGGTATTTGAATTCCCCCAAACCCCAACATCAATGAGTCCTATGCACGACTTTTCATTTGGACGTCTGCCTCTTGCTGGAATTGAATTCGAATTTCAGCGTTCGAATCTGCGACTCTCTTGACCATTGCTACATGCAAATGAGAAACACAGCAACTCAATGAGTCAAATCACTAGCTGTACATCCCTTCACGCAACCTTTGGAATCATCAAGCTATAAATCATGCTAATAGCTAATGTTCATCTCTATGAGCCCAATCAGTTATCTTTTGGAGGCTTCTTGACTCCATTCTTCAAGGAAAGACCGTGAATATTGTAGGCTCTTAAATTTGAGCCACCATATTCTTCTTGGCATCTGAATCCAGAAGCAGTAATCAAAAGCAATCGAGCCCCTTCATTTAGTCAGCATTTCAAGAATATTGTGTCCTCAAAGGGCTTGTATTGGTAGAACTCAGCTACCACTACTTTGGGGATTTTATGAACCCCCGGATTTTACCACGGCTCCCAAAATATTCTTATCTAGATGGAGCCAACAAATTTTGGAAATGCCGATAAATTTTTGTCGAGAGAAATCAGGATAGTCTTCAAACCGAGATATTAACTTCGTAAAAGAATCAGACTCTGATGTGCAAATCTTGCTCGATGGGTTGATTATATGTAGAAGGAAAAGATGCGACTATTCCGTTGACAGTTGAGACCGAAAGAGATGCGATACCTGTTTAAGAGCGAGAATTTAACATCGGCCAGGGACTGAGGACTAAAGTTAGACCGATTGGATGATCCAAGAAGCACTGGAATCATGGAGTGGGAGGCTAGCAATGAGAAAAATGATTTCCAGTAAGAACAATTCAATTACGTTCTTCTGCAAATGAGACCTTGCATATGTTGACAAGAATACGTATTTCAATTTTCAGCTCAATCGAACGTTGGAGGCAAAAGTTATGCTCACTCAAAGTTCAGTGTAAATCCTACCGAGAATGAATAAACTAGCCCTTTTGTGGTAATCGTTTTACCACAAAAGGGCGAGTTCATTCATTCTATGCTCTCTTCAGTACATAAGTTTGGGAAGGCATAACTTTTCACTCAGGCATTCGATTGGGCTGAAATTTGAAATACGTGTTCTTCTCAATGCAAGCCGGGTCTCATTTGCAGAAGAACGCAAATGGTTTGTTTCTTCTGGAAATCATAATTCTCATTGCTAGCCTCCCACTCCATGATTTCCGTGCTTTTTGGATGATCTCAATGGACTCCTTAAAACAGCAGTTGCACGAGCAGTTTTGATGACGTCACAATACATTTTGGCTCGTAAAGTTATGTTTTTGGCACTAAAATAGGCTCACAAGGAACTAGTTAAAAATGTATTTCTAATCCAAGTTACTATGCCCCAACGATCCAAAAAAGCGGCACTCCTGGAAACATTTTCAGATACAGTTGTGAAGGTGATGATTAGGGACAGGAACTTAAGACGAGTAAACTTATTCGTCTTTTTTCGTCTTTTTGGCCTTTATTCGCCGCGAATTTTTTTTCGTCTAATTTGGATTTTATCCGTCTTTTTTCGTCTAATTGGCCAAAAATTTGGATTTTCTTAGATTTCAAGAGCTTGCAGCGTTTTTTTTTTTTCAATTTTCCAAGCAAATAAAAACTTCTAAGAAAGTCCAAACCCACCAATCATAAGCCAATATAATAATTTGATTGTCAGTTGCGGTTTATACAAACAAAATACAATCCACACTTATATATTAACTTGTACTTGTACAGTTGCTCGACAGACACAGAAGGAAAAGATTACTATTGGGTTGAAAAGGCAGGCCATTAGAACAATTATTGGATTTGCAAATCTGATTTTAAGTATAGCTGTACTAAAAACGTTCCTTAAAAAGGCATTTTTAACTCTTGGTTTTTATTTGACCTATGTACTACTGGCTAATTCTTGCTCGTTAGGTACTTCCTTTATTTAAATTTTCTAGATTTCGCCGTTTTTGACAGTCAGATCAGTTCAGACAGATTGGTCCTTATCAATAGGGACATACATTACGTCTATTTTGTGGGAGCAGCTTTAAACGTCTTTTTTCGTCCGGACGGGCATTTAATTTTTCTTCTTTCTTATAAGATAGGTTCATTCGCCTTTTTGGAAAATTAATTCGATTTTTTCCGTTTTACAGGTATTTTTTTTTTCTTTTTTTTCATCTGTTGGGAACTTTTATTCGTCTTTTTTGTTTAATCGGTCAATTTTATTCGTCTTTTTTCGTCTAATCAGGCAATTTCATTCGTCTTTTTTCGTTTAATTTGACAGTTTTATTCGTCTTAACTTCCTGTCCCTAGAGATGATATTTTTTGCAATAATACTTTTTCATTGATTTGAATTTCTTGTTGCTTTTTGAGCTATTTTTCTACATTTTGTCGTACTTATAATGAGGTATTTATGCAAAAAATGCATTTAAACGAACAAAAACTCATTTTATCTGTCTTCATAAAAAACGCAAGTGCCCTCCCAAAAAGGGAGAGGTTGCGTCAACTTCTGAGAAAGCTTGATGCACTTCAATTAAAGTTTTAACTTAAATTAGTACAAACCTCTTGAAAATCAATGAAACGTTCAAGATTTTTGTTATATGTTAATTTTCACTGCCATTGAGGAAATAATCCTAAAAAGATCATGTTTTAAGTATCCTTCAAACGCTTAATAAAGTAAAAATTAGATATGCATCGCGGAAATTTAAAGTACGGTACATCACAATGTAATGTAAAGTGCTTTATGAATTAACTTATTGCTACTGATTTAGGAAAAAATATCGAAATTTAACTTTTAAGTTAAAGGGTAAAATTTCAAGTTGAAATAAAATTTTAAGCTGAAAATTGAAATAGCTTTAAAATACCATTTTTGCAATATTCAGAAAAAAATCTTTTTGGCTGGCCACTAACTTGGCCATGAAAACATGAATACGGTTATATAATTTGAGTGGCCGAGAGGATCGACTATTGTTAGTACATCACTCACTTTGTGATGTCAAGTTAGCTCTTTTCATTCAGACACTGAGGACACGAATTCAAAAACAACATTGCAAATGTTGTCCGGGTTACCAGCCATCGATGAATATTTCAAAACATTTTTAGAAAAATCTTTGATCAAAACTGAACAAGAAGTACAGTACAAGGTTTTGTAAAACCAACTTCACATTGGTCTCAGATGAAGTAGTGAACGATGGAATTAAACACATTTGCACAGACAATATCAATATTTTGATGCCGTGTGTGGTGTGAGCAAATCTGAACTATCGATAGAGCTGGCCAAAGTCCTTCCAAATCTTGGGTCAAGTGTTCAGGATGGTCAAAGATCATTTGGAAAGATAAGCTTCGCAGGCTCGACGTCGGTTTTTTGTCAAGTTTTCTAATGGCCTCTTGAAAGAAATCATGCTAGACGGCATGGCGACTAAAAGGTATTTTAAGTAAATATTTCGTTAAGGCAGAAATCCGGACAAAATCAGAGAGCTTAAACGTTAAAGATAGAGAAAAAATGTTGAGCTCAGATACACGTATGTTCTCGACGGACTTGATTTGTCAAGATTCAGTAGCGGGATGACAGGAAATCATAAACCATGCATAGTGGATATGTTGTTTTAGGAAACCTGGCGAGTTCTTCTAAACCCGTTGTGCAACTTGACAACGTTTCTTCCCGACGTTCAAAACATTAATCCAAACGGATCAATAACTCAGACATCGTTAAGTCTGGTTCAAGTATATGAAACCAGTTGATGAGAGAAAAAATATCTATGGAAAAGATCGAACTTTTTTCTGATACCCAATCAAACATGGATTAACTGGCCAACATACGTCGGGAATAGACAATTTCACGATATCAAAGAAAACTCCACCCAACTTTAAACGTCGTCGAGAGCGAATTGTTTGTCATTTAGATTGATGTTAGTAGATCCTCCTTGGTGTGTCAAATTCACGGAAAAATACCTCTAAATTCTGTACTTTGAACATACTGAAGTGGCATTTGAGTGTGCTTTGCTTACCGGGGCGATGTTATCACGACCAAATTGACAAAATACATGACAGATCCAATGTCCAGATTAGATGAACGATCCAGGGTTTTCTTTCTATCCAAGAGATGATGATAATGATGATCCTTCGAGTTTGTTTGCAGGTGGCAATGACCGAAGATGCTTCATACCAGTAAATAAACCATTCGATTGGAAACAGACTTGAGGATACATCATGGCTACCATGCTCCCCCTCTCTCTGTCTAAACGTGCCCAATTCTATTTAGCATTTTCCCATCAAGAAAATCGTATGTCAAGAAACGAAGATCTCTTTGGAGGCACGAATCACTTGAAAAAAGTGAATGAGTACCTTGGTGTAGGATGAGTTAAAGGCAGTAAATGTGTGATAATTTAGTTTTTACTTAATATGTATGTTTGCAAAAAATTAAAGTTATCAAATTGCTTATTTTGTAGTTTGTTGCGAAGCGTCGGACTGTAGTAAAATCAGGATTAAAGTTGCAAAATTTATTAATTTCATATCTATTTGACTCAAAGCGGAGACATAAGTAACTCTAGTCCCTAATCCACATAATCCGCATCATTTGATCCAAAACTTCTCAGTGTCATTTGACTGATTTCACTTTGCCAATGAGAAAGAAAGTACATTTCGTTTTATGATCTTGTTAAAACATCTTGTAAGGGAAAGCGTATCTAATGAATGAAACATCTTTTGACACCATAAAATTCAATTCCCACCTACAAACACGAAATTGAGCAGTCAGGCTTAATATAGACCACGGATCACTAGAAGATATGGATGTTGAACGAAATTTGTTTTTAGCTTTTGGTGACCCCGAGTGGGCCGATGTGCAAATCAACACATACCAGCTTTAAAAGTTAAAATAAGCGTTAATTTTTGTATCAATATAATCTAGTTCTTCAACTACGGTTTCACCTTACACCTTTGGATCTCTATTTTCTTTACTAACAATTATTTGGCTTGAAGTATAACATTTCTTAGTCTTATTTTGCTTTTACCATGAGTAATTGTTAAGAGTGAATCAAATGAAATATGAAAGATAATATGTATCAAGGTTTAGAAGCACTTAACGATGTTGATGTGGAAAAAAGTGCGCAAGCATCCATTTAATGACTGGCAGATTAGATTTCAAAATTTAGTTTATGATTTAGACTGGAAGTCCAATTCAAAATTTCGCGCCCTTTTGGTCTGCTTCGTCGCCTTTCAAGCTGTTAGCCGTGAGTAGGATGAGTTCGGAAAAAACTGGAGACATTTTGAGAAAGAGGTGCTAGCCATTTTCTTTTCAATTTAATGTCCAATGATAAATTTCATGTCTATTCATGGATTGAAATTATAAAAGTAACCAATGGCCATTTACATCAATGAACGTTCAAATTCATTTGCAAACATAATGCCACTCTGATTCCAAAATCAGTCATCGATATCTAGAATGGTCATCGTAAAGACAGTTCAATTCAAGTGATCCAAGGCTTCTTTCCCCTCCTTTAAAAAGCCAGAAATACTCATGTTAAATCTGTTCTAAATCAAGCCAAGCTTGTCGAGAAAAACAGTGATACGCAAATACAGTGATAGACAAAAATACTTGCAAGATGGAAAAAATCGAATTAATTTCCCAAAAAAGCGAATGAACCTCTCTGAACTGATCTAACTGTCAAAAACGGCGAAATCTAGAAAATTTAGAAAAGGAAGTACCTAACGAGCAAGAATTAGCCACTAGTACATACGTCAAATACAAACCAAGAGTTAAAAAAATGCCTTCTTAAAAGAACGTTTTTAGTACAGCTATACTTAAAATCAGATTTGTAAATCCAATAATTGTTCTGATGGCCTGCCTTTTTAACCAATAGTAAACTTTTCTCTCTGTGTCTGTTGAGCAACTCAACAAGTACGAGTTAATTTATAAATGTGGATTGTATTTTGCTTGTGCAAAACCGCAACTGACAATCAAATTATGACATTGGCTTATAATTGGTGGGGTTGAACTTTCTTTGAAGTTTTTATTTGCTTGGAAAATTGAAAAAACACGCTGAAAGCGCTTGAAATCTAAGAAAATCCAAATTTTTGGCCAATTAGACGAAAAGAGACGAATAAAATCCAAATTAGACGAAAAAAATTCGCGACAAATGAAGGCCAAAAAAGACCAAAAAAGATGAAAAAGACAAATAAGTTTATTCGTCTTAAGTTCCTGTCCCTGGTAATAACTGTTGTGTTTGACAAGCGCAAAAAGGGCATTAATTGTTCAACAACAAAATTTGCAAAGTAACATGTCTCACAATAAATAACTTTTCATTTTGACTTTGATAAATGTCAGAAAAAACGTGCATTTAAACAATTTACAAGTCCAACCTACCAATAGTCTGGATACCCCTCGTATTCTCATATTCATGCGACGTCTTGGCTTTATAAGTTTTTCTCAAAGAAAGATATCAACAAAGTTTCCAGCATAATTTGCCAAAAAGGATGTTATTTTGCAATAAAAAGCATTGAATTGACCACATTCTTGCAAAACACAGTCAAAATACCAAACTTGCAATCAAACCTATTTCATAGCATCTATGTCATAGGGGTGGTCTGTAAAATGCAAAAACATTGAAACCTCCCAAATTCTCATGAGCTACCTACCATTTGCAGTACCAAAAAATGGACATCAAGTATGTTTGAAAATTCCCAAACACTTTGAGTAGGGCCTTGGTAAGTTGCTATATGCAACTTGCACCAATAATTGCAATTTTTGGCCATTTTAATCGAAATCAGGAACGTTTTCGATTTTTTTGCCAAAAATGGCAACTACACTACTACAGTGAAATCTCGATTTAACAATCTCCAATTTAACAAAAATATTTGGGTTTACCTCTCTAGGTTTACCAATGTCCAACATGAATTTTCTAACTCAAATTGGCGCTGAGTTTTAACTTCAACAATTTGAATTGATATTTGGAGCTATTTCAACATCAAACTCGTTTTATGAGCTTGTTGCTACATCAAAATCTGATCTGATAATTATGGGGGCATTTAGTTGTTAGTTTTGTCATTTCTGCCCCATGATTAAGTAATGAAGATGATTATTAACTTATGGAAATACTTTTTCTGGTGTTGTAATTTGTTCATTATACCTAAAATGTGAGTAAAAGCAATTAAAAATGCGCAACCCACTTATAGCCAAACAAGTGTTATTTTGGCAGAATTGTTCATGCATGTGCGCTCATGGGCCTCACACTGTGTTATGTTTTATGGTTAAAGTATAACTTTTGTACAACACAAGGTTGCAATTCATGATACCATTGTTATCTTTTGAATATCCATGAAGCACCCAAAAAGTTAACGTGAAATGTGGCAAAGCAAGTGGAATAGGGGAAAAGTAATGGTGATTTTTTAGATTTTACTAAAACCTCACTGAAATGAAATAAAAGGGAACACATAATGCATATAACTAAACGATAAAACAGTTATAAAATAAAAAAGAACAGTATTACTTAGCAAGGTCTGACTGATCATTGATGAAACAGATCCTTGTAAAATGTAGGCTCAAACTTAAAGCCACTCAATGTGCAGTTTCATGCAAAAACTAACAAGTCCTACTTGTCAAATCAACACGGGATCTAGAAAACAGGCCTCACAAATTGGTTAGAATATATTTAGCATGAAAATCCGTCTACTCTTAGAGAATAAAGGCTCTATTTCTAAGGTTAAGCTCAATGCCTTTAATGATTTCATTGTCGGCCCATTTTGGGTCATGGCGAAAATTCGTTCAACATCCACTTCTTCTAGTGATCCGTGTATAGCTCAAGGGTAAGCAACCGATGGGCCTACTAGCTGTTTATGATATTCTCCGGAAATATTTGCTTTTTCACGCAACTTGATATGATATCCTTCCTGAAGAATTTCCAATTGACTGCCACCAATTTCAAATCATCAAAACATAATGCGATTATTGCACCTTGCGGCCCCCTTTTTCGACGGTCTTTTGGCTCTTCCTACTTCATTTGATTCGTAGACTTCTATTGCAAAGAAAGTTCTGTGTTATTCATGGCCTATTTTTAATCCGAGAAGCTCTAAATGGTTTGACCTAATCCATGCCATTCCATTGAAAAATATCCAAAGATGCCATTTCAATAAGAAGAAACGGAATAACTAAAACTATCAGCCGTAACTAGCGATTGAAATAATATATGAATGTCACCTTCATTGCATACGAATAGCCAAACATTTGGATGAAGAGTCGGAAAAAGCAATTTCCCCCTCGTTCAAGGCGACGGCGATTTTTGCCGTGAAGGGGCATTTTTGAAAACAGAGCATTCGTCACTCCAACTTTTTTCTCCCTCCCGAAATTTGGCTAAAAAACGAAAACATGGCACGATGATGGGATTAAAAACACATTATACTTTATTATAGAATAAAAGCAATCTTAGGAATTTTTATCTGCCAAATCTTTTTTGAGCTATGTACAATTTTTGTGATATCACCGATTTCAGAGTTACGACGATTTCGTTTTTAATTCATCTTCCGATAAAGAGTTTTCGGCTTGAAATCCCCAATCAAGATTCCCCAATAATGTTTATGGCTGTTGTGTGCTTCATGGATCAAACTGTTACATAGCGTAAAGCAAGTTGTAAGGAAGGCCTCATTGTCACTTCCAGAATTTGTTAACATCTTCTTTCATGAATCTGATCTGTAATTGGACAAAGTTCATCTTTTGATTGGGAGTTGCGTAACCGTTACTAGTGAAGAGTGGCACTTTTCATGTTTTTAGACTTTCAACTAAAAATTGCCTCCAGTTTCGAAATTTTGCAAAAGCTATGGACAAGGGAATCGATCCAGAGAGAACAGTCTCTAATCATCGTTCTAGACATTTCCAGTTTGTTGGGTCATGTCAATGACCAATATGGTAATTGCATGTCAACTTATGTGTCATCACGACAAAATATGAGCATTTCTCTTTCTTTATCTCATTCCAGCCATTTATACGTGCTTGGTAACTCAAAATGGACGTTATGGTACGCAGACCCCTATGATCGGCATGAAGAAATTAACTTTGGAGGGTCTCAAGAGGTTTGAAAGACTATTATCCAAATTTAAAATGATTGGAATATTTTGTGATTATTACCGTTGTGGATTCTAAGTACCTCTACAACAGATGAGATTGTCATTGATATTATTAAAACGTTTTATATGATATTGTCTATGCAAAAAGCTAGGGAATTGGCACTTGGCAGACCTTGACAACCCATCAAGCAGGATTGTTGCAACTTCAAGAAGAGCAGCCGACTTCAAGCTTTGAAAATGTCTAGATTATATGGGATTTAGAGGTACTCTCTAAGTGCAATTAAAACCATCGTCTCTCAAATTGACCCAAACCCAAAGTTGGGTAGGCCCCGGGAATACTCACAGAGACTCAAAGGATCACAGATACCTTTCAGCCGTTCTGTTATTTGTGTTTTATTTTTCATTTTTTTAATTGTTTTTTTAGGAGGGGGCGGATTTTTCACTACCGCTACAAGGAATGGGATTCCCTGTA
>CM021320.1:5484156-5538296 GCA_010645155.1 Tigriopus japonicus | reverse complement strand
GACTTGAAAGTGCGATAGATCCAGCCGCACGTTTGAAATGCCTTCCCCACTTTCAACTGGATATGCTCATCAAACTTTCCATCATCTTGGTCCAATCCTGCCTTAAATGCTGTTAGAGGATCAGCTCCAACATATTCCCGACAAAGACTAATGGGTGACAAATTGAACAATGAAAATTTAAACTATGCATTACAACTCAATCTTCACTAACCAAACGCAGACGTATTAAGATTCGCATTGCATTCCACATGTAATGTATTTTTGCAAAAATAAACCTTACCCAATTCAGATTTTGCCAGGCTTTAGTTCGCTTTTTTTAAGTTTAAGCCCTTTCTTATGATCAAGCTAATCTCTCTCTCAAACCAGTCCTGTCGCAGATCTTCATCTTTTTTTTCTCTTATTTGTATAAAGAAAGTCGGATGAGGAGGTGACCCCTCATCAAAGGTAGCTTGAGACGCATTGGCGTCGATGGATGGATGGTAAACTTGGGATTGCTCTTGAATCTGTTCAAATCCTCGAGAGACCCCAACGATCGGGAATCCTCCGCTCGTCCACCTGATGGGGAAATAAGGACTGCGACCATTGCGCCATTGGGCTTGATTGGATCGACGTGACCGCACTCTGACGTTCATAAAACAGGCAACCATGAAACCAATGCAGAGAACGGAGAACGGAACGTATCACCATCGCCATCGCGATATCTATGCATGCACGATTGTACTCCATGAGATCTTTGGTGAGCATTTGACGGCCACTCACACACATGACGATGTTGAGGTTCAACATATTGGTACGCTGGAATGGATCGGATTGGGCATCTTTCTCCTCATCAACGTTTGTCTTCAACAAAACCATGTGAAGAGCCCGAGGTGGGCTTGAGTTCGGTCTTGACCTCCGATCCATTCACACGAACCAGATTTTCCTTGCCAATTTGAAAATAGCTAACCCGCTCGCTCATCATTATCCACTGACGATCATCGCCAAGTGTGCTCGATTGATCTGATTGCGATCCAATTGATCGATCCTCGAGAAACACTTTGGCTACGACCAGAAACGAACGGAGAAAGAGAGAAAGAGCCTTTGGATTTGAATTGGAGAGGGAAAAAACGTTCGGGAATCGAGGCCAACCGAAGCAGATCCGTGTGTTTGTTCTGTGTGATATTTGTGATAGCTTTAAATTTCAACTTCTTCGACGGTTCCAATTGCTGTTGGAGGGGATACAGGTAATCCATCCATTTAGTAACCTCAGGAGGAGGGCGAATTGAAAGTCAGTTTTGGAAATGAGTCTGCCCGGGATAATTGATTGCGGTTTCGAGTTGAACTTTGAACATAGTACATACATTTAATCACCGCTTATGTAATGAGAGTCAGTCTCGCACTAATTATTTCTGATGGATTGGTCTTCTTTACATGCTACAAAAAGAGGTACAAAAAATACACTTTACATGGTCAAAAGCCAAACAAGCTTCACTTTAAAAAAGGTGTTTTATTTAGCATCAAAGAATTCTTTTTGAAAAATCTCATGTTTAAGGTCGACAGGAAACAATGGATTCAATTATTGTCATTAAAAAAATGAATAAACCTATTCACCTTGAAGGGATTTATATAATCCGTCATTCAACAGAGTCTAGCCGATTCCATGAACAATCAATCAAATTAGCGCCTTTGAATTAACCCTTTCTGGGCGTTGGCACGATGCCAAGAAGCCTTTCCTCGTTGATTGCCGTCGTCCCCCCGATAAAATATCTTATGGGATCAGATCCTTAAGATTGGCCCAATCGTTCAAGATAACTTTATCACACGTGAAACGAGTTGCACCAGGTCCTTGACATTATCATCAACTGAGATGATTTAGATTGCATAAATTAGTCGAGATGATTGAACACTATCGTTGTCACCTCATTTGATACCAGATCAAACTTTCAGTACCCTTTAATATCCCTTCCCAGAAGCATCGTCGATTTTTGGGGATAGTTTGAAACGTTTTCGAAAAAGCTTGTGTGAACGTATTTTGTCCAAGAGATGTTGACACTTGTGGACCACGTGGAAACTTTCTCTCCGCTGAGTAATGATCCTTACTTGCCAAGCAAGCATTGAACTTGCTCATAGTAACAGACACAAAAGCCGGCAAAGAATCGCTTTTTTTGACCGTGATTTGTGCCCCCTTGTCAGGTCAGTTTCCATGGAGCTAGGAGGAGTAATCGAAAGAATTTGTGACAGGGCAGGAACAATCAGATAACGATATCAGAAGAAGGCAGGCCCTTTTATCTCCAATCACGAGAAAACATCAGAAAGGAAGGAAGAAGTTGCATGCCATGTCAAGATTTCATGACCAGAGGCAGTTTGCCCAAAGAAGTAATGCACTGGGCAAGTTGTATGTTAGTAGACAATGGTCAATTGGAGATTTCTAGCAAGCTTAAACTTAAGGCGGATAATCTTTGGCCAATGAAAGAGGATTACCCACTCGTAGTCCTACCGGTTGCATCGTAATTTAGCCGGAGAAAAACTTAAATTTATGTGGATGTTTCGCAGGGTATGGCTTGACTCCTTATTGACTTTACAACGGATTCATCTCAACGTTTGATTGGGACAACTGGTTTCATCGAGTAAGGATTTCTAGCGAGTGTCTTCGACGGGATCATTTTTCACACCGGTGACAAATCCGAACGTGGACAGACACGCAGGGTGCCGCAAAAGAAACGAAACATACAAAAAAATGCCCACAAAAATGGATGTGACCCTAGAAAAGAGTCATTCGTTGACAAGAGCTTTTAATCTTAATGGCTTTAACTACACCTAAAAGTCTCTTTTTCCATATTAACCGGCCTTATTGAACAATTGAGTTGTGAAGGCATACTATTTTTACCTTTAATTCAGTTGAACAAAAATCATGAACCAGCCAGTTAATTTGGAGGAAGTTTTCAACCTTTCGTAAAGGAATATATTCTTAGTGCAGATGCTCTGATGTCTTTGAAGCACCCGGTAGTTGAAGATGCGTGTCTCAGAGTTAAGCTTCGAAGTCACCAGGGTTATGACGATGATCCTTTTGACATTTACGTCTGATTGTTTTTGCCAAAATAATCAGAGAACATGACTAGCAATTTGACAAAGGTCCTCTTCATTCTCGCTAAAGCCATCAACGTTGCCACGCAGCCTACATTAATCTTTTATGGGTTTTATACTGAAGGATATTTCTCGCTGTTGTGATTAATCGCTCTGTGCAAATTAATTGCCATCCAAAACTCAAGCGTGCGTACTCTTATAGAGTTCAGGCCTATGTTCAATGCTGAACACAAATAGAGGTCGCCGTTGATAGAACATAATTTGCTCGACAATTTCAAAGTCAAGAAAGGTCGAGACCTGAAGCAAAACCTTTGTTAGGAGCAGAACGGATTTGCCCTCAAAAGCAGATTAGATTTTTAGCTTCTGCTCTAAAAACAGAGGGGCATCAAAGTTGGTGAGATGAGATGTATCTTCAATGTTCTGTTTATATGGAATTATATGGAAGCAAAAATGTCAAAATACTTGCAAAGTAAAAACCTGAAACTCGCCATGAATCAAAAAAGATATGCTATGGCTTTGAACAGTAACGCAGACCCATTTTGACACAAGTACAATAAATCAATAAACCACATGATTTCTGAATGGTCAATCAAGTTTCTCAAGTTTGTGTTGCACTAGAGAACCATTTCAAAACCAACTCTGAGGTCTCGACTTTTCAAATCTCCTTGCCACAAAGACTTGGCCAACTGAACTCAGCTTTATCAAGCAATGTCAAGTCAAGAGAGTTGGTGGATTGACGAAACATTCACTCACTTTGATAGGAATTGCCAGGATTGTTGTACCTTCCCAAGCTCAGAAAACAGGTTTCGTCTTTCCATCCCTTGAATCATGTGTTGGCTTTTTTCTCGTATGCAATATTTTGACCATGAATTAAGCAGACAATGGGCCCAATGGTCCACCAGAGAGTCGAGTTAAAATCATCTTCAATAGTAACAATAGCAACCGATAACCAACTTCCTAATGACAGATTGATTCTATCAGACCAGTCAGCATGTGACAAAAACCTGATCATTCAACACAATCGTCATAAGAGCTCAACGGAGGTCGAGAATTCAAGTCTCAAGAGTCTTTGTTTTTTTTCGACTGATCTGCCTGGTTCATCTTTTATACAAGTCAATATACTCTGTAAAGAATCCGACTTTGAAAGTGTCCGAACATCATGATCCCAAAGCGTTTTCTTGATAAGTCACCTCGACGCAATAATGCAGTGCGTCTTCAATTCAAACTTGGGTTCAAGGAGAATTTGAATTTTGAGGAGATAATGCCCAACCAGAATGACTGGCTGAAAAAGCAAGCAAATGCATCTGTAAGAATGTGACAGTTGATTTTGAATGAAGCAACACTTCACTTTTATCACTTGAGGCAAATCATTGACTATGATCCTTGAATTGGGCTCAATTTTCCTTCCACATCCAGCTATTTCAGTTCAATGTCAGAGTTACCTTTGTGCCTACAAATATTCTAAAAATGGTTAAAAAGCTATTTATGCATTTTTTCAACAGAAAAAAAACTTTAAAGGTATTTACCGATTAATTTGATAACCCAATTTTATCCGCTCTCCCAGAATCTGTTTGAAGAAATATTGGATTGTAGTGATTCTGAGAAATGGAAGCAAACACATCGTCCTTTTGTTCCAAATTGGTAGAAATAAGTTGTTTTCTTATAGGTTATTTGAACAAAACGATAAGCCTTTAAAGATACCTAAGAGTCAATTAATGTTACAAAACAAACGAGTGAAGATTTTGTTTGATTCATCTTAGAAATTCAAGTGAGCATGTTTGTTTGTAGCTTTTGCCTGTACCTTCGAGAAATTCGATCAAAATGATCCGTTGAAAATGATCTTTGAAATATATTGTATTGCCAAAATCTTAAAAGAATCTCTGCTTTGTGGTTCGTAAAAGGTAAAATAATATTATAATAGTTGTTTACAATCACTTGTTTATTTGCTTGTTTGTTAAGGAGTCTCCAACCATCAACAAAACAAACCGACGCAGTACGCACTACGCCATGCCTCACCCACGTGTTTACAACTAAACTTGAATTGTTAATAAATCGTATTTTTTTTGTTCGTGAACTAACTAATACATGGCATTGCTTTTCAAGTTTCAAGTTGGTCTTAAATGTCTTTAGGCTTAAAATTCAACATCTCCAGCTCAAATTAAAAGGATAATGGCTGAACTCTTATGTATTCAGCTATATGACCCTTAAAGTGTGGGCACTTGCCCCCCTCTTATTAACAGATCGCATAAATAAATATCAAGGGATATATGTATATCCTGAAAGTTGTTACCTCACATTGAGTTGCAACATCAGAGTTTAAAAAACTCGGAACACCTTTTCGTGACTTTTTCTTTATCTTGACTACTTTTCTTTACAGATACTCGTGACCAATGATACCAAGAAATCATCGTAAAATGCTCAGTTTCGCACCCAAATTATGCTTTTTGAGCGTCCTCATCGCCTCGATCTCACCTGCTCAAGGATCTGGATCTCTTTCGGGGTTCAGTACGGGATCTCAAACCTTAACTCTCCCAAAGGACCGATACGGCAACCCTGATTACTGTTTCATTACCAAATCGCACACTGCATGCAATGCCAAGGTAACTATTAGTAAAGCCCTTTAGGGAAACAACAACCCAAGACCTTCAATGATATTTCCAGGGCTACGGTGCCAAATGTACCCGGGTTCTCGGCGATGGAGTGTCCAAGTTTGAAAAAGCCGAGATCATGCGGGTTCACAACGAGTTCCGAGCCAAATTAGCCAATGGTTTGGAAAACCGGGGACGACCGGGTCCACAACCTCCAGCTGCGGATATGGAAGAGATGGTGAGTTAAGAGCTTGCTTTCATTTTCCAAGTTTGTTTTGGTCTAAAGTACAAGTTGTGATCAAGTGCCGTTTAAACGCACTTGTTGTTTTTTCCTGCTTTGTTCAAACGTCAATGACGGCACTGGATTGTTCGATGGTCGAAACTATGCAAATGGGTTTGGTGCCTCCGGGTAACAAACTGCAAACCATTGACTGGTACTTATTACACTCAACTGCGTCATGGAGATGGGTGTTACTAGAATGAAGCCTCATACTAGAGTTGTGATGGTGTGCCTCTCTCAAACTTGTTGCCTCATTACCGTTAACGATGGTTGCTTGAGGTTCTCTGAGGATGGACCCAAGAAGAACATTGCAAGAAATAGATTGGCTTAAAGTATGAATCAGATTGTTATGGAGCTCACGTTGATTGAGATTGAAATGACGCAGTCTGTCAATGGAGGTCAGTTCTAAAGTCAAGAATGACAATTCTTAGGTTCTTGACAGCATGCGAGGCCCTGGGTTTGCATATGAAATGTGATGATCTTTTTTTAAAAACTGAAGTTGACGACGGCGACTTTTAAGTGCGATTGGATGTGACGATTTTTTGACACGTCTCAAACCAAAGCCGGGAGGGCACCATTACCCCACGGGTGGCAACAATTTGTCCGTTTTTTGTGTCTTGATCATATCATTTAAAACACTTGTGAAGTCATCAGGACGTCTATGAAGAGCCCGGTCTTCTCCAAATCAAATCAATTCACAAAGATAAGCACCTAAATGTAAATGTAATGCCATTGTTGGTTATTCCACCCTCATTCCGCTTGATGTTACCACCTGATGTTGCATCCATCCACTGCGTTCACCACACCCTCATTAAGCACAAGTTTTGTTTTGTTCTCCACTTGAGTGGTCGTTTTTGAGAGATGTGTAGCATCATGGCACAATATGCAAGACTTAATCCATTGGCATTCTGATAGCCATTCCATTCACTAGGCAACCATCTTGAAGGCGTCATAAGATTTTAACATCAGTGGCGGCTAAGCGAATGGCCCATTGCTAACTCAATTTCCTTATGTGATCTGTACTGCACACGTGCTTGGAGATGGCATACTTCCTCGGAAACAGCGGGAATGTTACAAGGTTCGCCAGGTTATGGCGATTCAACGCTTAGGAAGTGCTGTCAAGTTTCAAACCGGCTCATAATTTGTCGAAAGACTCGTGACATACCCAAGTTTGTAGTTGGGGAATCTAATGGCTGGAACGGGCACAAGTCCTTAAAATCCTTTAGCAAAGTCCCCATCGTTAGCATCTCAAGGGTTTCTCGGATAGTGTTGTACTAAATATACGGATGAGGATTGTATCGAGATGGCGTCGAGTTCTGGGAGGCAACCCAAAGCTAATCTGCTTGAGTCAAAAAAAGATGGATGAGACGAGCATGGGCGAGGTCTCGTCACCATGAAGAACGCCCTCTGACATTTTTCACCCAAAAATACCTTCTTTTAATTTGATACAGCACATCTGGCTTTTTCTTGATGCGCAGTATTGAAACCTCTCAGCTTTTTATTCCAAGCAGCCTCTCATTAGACACTTGTTCGTGATTTATTGGTACGGCACGACATGATTCCTTCAGAATCTTTTTTTCCTCTTTGTTGTGCTAAACTCGACTCTCCGAGTTTCAGTTTCGTCGCTTGCGTGCGAAATGCATAAATCTTCTTCCTCCTATCAATTACGCACATCTTGTCAAATTTGGACTTCATGGTGGTCAAGTGACCTTTGCATGTTGGCTGCCTTCAATCAAAATGTGTCCTCCTCTAATCTTGCGATCCATTCATCTCATCTCGTCTCTTTCGAAGAATCCCTTTTTTTGGTCACGCTGTGCTTTGTTAAAAAACCGGCGCTCGATCCATCCAGTTAACAAACGGTTGACGACCGACAACATTGATTTGTTGCATTTTGATCATCCTATGGGTTGCACTTACTTTCCGCGTTAAATCGTCATTTGAGACCCTTGGTCGGAGCACATGACAAGTTCACGGGTAAAATGGCACTTTTTGGATCGAATCTCCCACGCCAATTGATCTCTTGACAACACTCATCATCGCCTTTTGTCGGCGTCTCAAGATTTGATAAATTAATGAAATATGGGTGAATGGCATGCCATGAGAGTTTGTAGTACATGCGACGTTGTTCATAGTATGTACGACGTAAGACTTTTGGAGAAGGTCTCGTAATCGTCCATGTCACGTCAAAAAAGCTACACGATAATTATGGGTTCGTTGGATTCATTTCATCTTACAAAACCACTGTGGCTTTGCTAAGAGATTGAATACTGTTTGTTTGCGCAAGGTCGGGAATGTATTCTTTTCTACACATAATTACAATGGTCGTTACGTTTCGTTTCAACTAGGTTTGTATGGGCTCTAATTGAGCCATTGCTCAAAATGCATCATCATCAATGTCCATTGAAATCGTCGGTGTCTTGACTGCATGCCCAAAAAACAATACCTAGGAAGTGTTTTAGCATGTGCAAATCAAAGGAGGCTGCCAACTCAATATTGAAAAGGTAGTCCGATCGTCAATCAAGATCAGTCTTTCCACCTCATTGAAAGCATTAGAGTTGTTATTTTGAACATCATTTGAATACACTATTCATGCTGGATGGATGCTCATTTACGCTACTGGGAGCTTGGGCTCTCGGAATTTGTTGGGAGTTAAATGTTCATTTGATTTTTACGAGGATTGCTACTCATGCTTTATTACCGATGTTATGGGTTTATGAATGAACCTTTCGAGATGGCCTCGTGCCTAAGTTAAAATGTGCAAGAATGAATACTAATGAAGTAAGATTTCATTTTCGAATTTTGCCAAGAGGTCTTTTGGCACGAACAAGGTGGTCTGTCAAATGGACTTGAACATGCCATTTGATGAATGGAATGAGTCTCGGGTTTCAACACGTACTTATTGCCAATCATCTCGCTCCATCTCCGTTCATTAATATGAATTATGCGTCGCGTCCAATTGCAAACCATAGCCCATCTTCTGGATCATTATAGCCAATCAAGTGATTGGCACCCTTTTCGTCTCCCAAGGATTTTAAGCCTCTTCATCTGATTGGCGAATGGCGAATCCCTGCTTGATGAGTTGTTGTTCACTTGGGCTCAAAAAATTGCTGGCAATGAAAAAGGTGTTGCGGATAAACCCTTGGCAGAACAAAGGCCTCTAAGATTGGATCAATTGTGATTAATATGGCTTTCATAATCTGATTGTGGGAATTCGAATCCATTGTGTTTGTATTTCAGATTAAACTCGCGTCTTAACTAAGATGACAAATGGAAATCTCCAGATCGAAGTGACAAATAGTCAAATATCGTGATTGTGTAATCCAATCAGCCATGAACGCTCTTCGCTTATAGTCTCGTTTCATTTCTACCAGTGATCTTATTTTATGATTTGTGATTGCTATTGATTCAGGATCGACCTAGCTCGGCTTGATGGTCAGAATTGGTGTCCATGGTCGCCCATAAGCTCGGCATGAACAGTCATGTTTGATGCATATCCAGACAATCCTGACCGACAGATTCCATTCCCTACAGTCAGTCAGTCAGTCAGTCTCAGAGCCTCAAAATTCATGGACATGGATGGCAACAACATTCGATCTCGGCCAAAACGAGCTGAAGACCGTGAAAAAGAAGATGTCTGCATATTCTCCTTAAGATAATTGCCCCTTTTTGTGGTCAAGCCCATAAATCATGTCCTCGCTTGGATATCCAGCTTTGATGGACACCTTGGGAGCTCACAAAGTTGTTTTTCAAGCGGAAAATCGACACCGATTGCGGTCGCTTGGACCCATCTGGCCACTTATTCAATCGAGGAAGAAGATCTCGACTGTAATTTTAATGCTGCGTCCACCAAAGTGTAAAGGGATGATTCTCGAAAGAAGGCTTCAAAATTTGGCTTTACAACGTTAGGTTGTTTGAAAGACCCGCTATCGTGGATTTTTGTTTTGTTCAGGTCAAAACTTCCGTGTCTCGAAGGTGTTTAGGCAGAATTTTTTGGACATATCTTGACCAAGATCTGTAGAATTAATGGTATGATATTTACAGCTCAAATCATCCAGGTGCCAAATACCACCAATGGCAAAAAAGGGTTATTCAAGCGACAAATGAGCCTCGACTAACCAAATAATTGGCTGGTCAATTTTGCATTGACCGCAAAATCAAGTAGTCCCTTTGAGACCCCTCAAGCATTGAATTTAGACCTCTTTTCCTTGATCTCCGCTATCCATTGCAAAACTGAGATTCTTCAAATTCGAAGCTTCTTAACTGACCTTGCATGTTTGTCATCTTCCGGCATTTTGGGAAGAATGGGGAAGATGCAGCAAACCAACAAATTATCACTTTGCAACAGGTGTGAAACTGTTCTGGGGGTCTTCAAGGGCTTTGTTCAGCCCCAAATTCTAGCTACCAAAACAAGATCCTGAGTCAATATTGAAATTCGTGGATCGCTTTTCGTACCTGATGTGCTCCGAGTACTCTAGGTAAATGTCCATTGTGTCTCGCACGTGAGGAGCTATGTATTCTTTTTGTAAGTTTACGACGCTCGTGAGGTGTCATTTATTCTGGGAGTCCCTTTTGAAATTAAGTTTGTTGGGGCTAATTTTAGTTCTCAAACAGTGTCATTGAATTATTTGAATAGTTGATAGTCAAGATTTTGAAACCCTTGGAATGTACCAAGGAAATGGGTGCCACAATTAGCAACATGAACCTCCAAAAAGGATACAATTCAGACACATACATATCAATGACGTTGTAAAAGGCTGAGAATCGTGTGTAAGTGAGCAAGGGAAGCAATAACGAACGTAACGGAGGGGGCGACGGATCAATTATTGTGCACTGGTTGAGAATGGCGTTGATGTTGCTGGTGCCATATGCATTTGATGTGCGATGAGAAGTGCCTCTCAAATTCATTCACGCTTGTTCTCACAACCGCCAACATTCTGGTCGATCTCGAGTCCGTGTGAAACGTTGAACCGCGAGAAAAGCGCTCGATGAAGTCATTGACCAGGTTCTGGTCTGGCCAATGTTGACAGGATCAGAAATTAATAGACGGGTGTTTCGACCACCACATTCTCATCTCACGCACACCAAGCCATAAGAACTAAAGTTGGCTTACAAAACGGAGAATGTTGAAGTCTGAGACGCATATTCGAGTTGGAACATTGACATTTTAATGAGTAAAGCCACATTTAAATAAAGCTGGGGATAGTACGATCGGGATTTCATATTGTTTTGATTTGTGGCCATGACGGTGGTTGAATAGGGACATAAAAACTCACCACCGCCAAACCATCGGTCACTCATGAAATATAGGAAAAAAGATGTATTAGTGTTTTGTCTCCACAGGAATGGGACGATGAATTGGCTCGTGTGGCTCAAGCCCATGCTAATGAATGCACATTTGCCCATGATTGCGCCGATTGTCGTAGAGTGGGTAAGCCGTAAAACTTGGAGGAGAATGCTCCATCCAAAGAGGTTTTTGACACTTCTCCCTTTGATTCATAAAATGTGTTTATGTTTAGAACGGTTTGGGGTGGGCCAAAACCTGTACATTTACAAGCAGACGCAGGAAAGTGCGGCCACTGATTGGACGCGAGCCATCACGGATTGGTATGATGAGGTGAAGCTCTTCAGCAAAAACAGCGTGAAACCTTTCAAGTATGTCTCTGAGATTGTTGGTGATTGAGTTCCTGTTTCATAGTTTATCCCTTTTATCCTTAGATTCAGCACTCCCATTGGCCATTACACGGCCATGGTCTGGTCCAATACCAATAGGGTTGGTTGTGGTTTGACGGAGTTCCGGGACGGCAAATGGTTTGCGAAACTTTATACCTGCAACTACGGTCCCAGTGGAAATTACATCGGTGGACAAATGTACGCTGCTGGACCGGCCTGCAGCCAATGTCCGAGTGGCACATCGTGTTCCAAGAATTATCCTGGGCTCTGCGGTGAGTGTTGGATTCGCATGGTCTTTCAGCAAAAATCCTCAGGTTTTAAATTTGATTCCCTTTTTCTCCATGATCATTTAGGCTCGTCTGGAGCGGGTTCCAATGAAATCATTTCCAATGAAATTGACGACTTTTCCGGCTTCAATTCCAACCGGTTTGCCCTGTCCACGAGAACAACAACGAGACCTCCCATCACGACTGCGAGAACCACCCGTCGACCGTCCACGTCCAGACGCACTACGACTCGACGGAGCTTCTTCTTCACCAGCCGGCCAAAGACCAGGGTGGTTCCCTTCAAGCGAATCACCACAACCACAACTCCACCCACTACTACTACTACCACCACAACCACAACCACAACTCCCACTACCACAACCACTACTACTACTACCACCACCACCACCACCACCACCACAACAACAACAACTACAACAACAACAACAACAACAACAACAACAACAACAACAACAACTCGAAGGACCACGAGACGACCTTTCAGAAGATTTCAAAATTCTCGAACTACTCGTCGTCCAACTTTCGTTTCCGTTTCGACAACCGTGGAACCGGTTGCCTTCACAACTAAAACAACAACGACAACCACCACCACTACTGCTACTACAAGGCAACCCTTTTTGCCCCAATCAAAGCCCGTTACGTTTAAGGAAACCATCTTCAAATGTTCGTTCACAGATACGACTGGGTCCACGGATTGTCAAGTGAAATTCGCAGGCAAAGATTGGCTCCTCACCACCGTTAGTGATGGATTTGGCAATGAGATTGACAGATACTATGCAGTTGATCTCAAATCCAACGAGCAGAGTGAAATGTTCTTCGAGGACATGGTTCCCCATCCAACGCAAGGGATCGCTTGCCTTAGCTTTCGATACAAAAAGTTCTTGAAAGGTGAGCCCATCTCTAATAAACTAATAAATACTTTTTCCTTCCTCAACATACACTTAATCCAACTTGTCTTTCTCTCACAGATGGAGGCAAGTCTCCTTTGGAGGTCCTGGCTTGGCCTTATCGAGGCCGTCCTGGAAAAGTGAACATTCTCCGCGATTCTCCCGATTCGGACACGTGGATTCGTGCCAAAGTCACTTTCCGAAAGGTGAACAACTTCTTTGTGATTCTCTTCCGAGCCACGTCGCCCACGGCGAAGAAGATGTACGTGGCGCTCAATGACGTGTCCGTGGAGGACGGTGCTTGCGACTGAGAAGAGTTCTATTTTATTGTATGATTGATTGATAACTTGTGTTTCTATATGAACGAGTCATTTGCTATGTGTACCCCATTCCTCCAAGTACCTGGACCAGGTTTCAAACGGTAGACAATCATTTTACACCTATCGTGTGCTTACTTGCCTCGTGGCAGTATCTGCTGAATGCTTTGCGTGTCTCTCTCTCTTTCTCTTCCTGAATTTGTTTTGGACCAAATCTTTATTTTTGTACCAACCAAAAACAATAAAATATTTCTCAAAGCTTATATTACGTGAGTTCATTCGATTTGTTGTTTCTCGGGGCTTCGCCGACCATGACCTGGCAAGTTTGACAACGACAATGATAAATGCACCCGAGTCCATCTTGTTGGAATATGTACGTACAATCGAACATCCACTCGTCTCAAAAATGATGGAGACAACAATTGAATTTAATCAAACATCTATTGACGTACAATTAATCAAATCCATTTAAACTTCGCATGAAAGTCTCAACATATTTTTTTCGGATCTACCCACTGATTTTTTACTATAACAAAATTGATCGAATTGTGTCCCTCAATCATATTGTTTCTGAGTACTGCTGCATGTTGTTTATAATGCAGGCCAAGATACCTTTTCTAGGAACGAAAATATATCCAACAGATTCATGATATTTAGACAAAGAAATTGTTGGTTACCCAAACAGGATTACATATACCTCGAACGGCTAAAAGTTATGGCGATGATCGATGGTTTTACAGATATTTCAGGTCATTTAAGGACCTATTCCTAAAGGGATGATGATCGTGCTTTAACGTAAATTTCCGGTGTGTTGTTTTGGAGACTTTTTGGCATGTCTCGAAAAGCTCCACTGCCGTGATATTGATAGAGTTTTTTTCACATCTATTTTCAGAGTACCGGGTGGAAGCTATGAAAAAAAGGCATGCAACGACACACTTTTAATGATTTCAAAGGGGTCAAATTCAGCCATAAGTATTCACAAGAATTCAAATCCACTTGATAGGTGGTATGGTGCAATGGTTGGCGCAGTTTACTGTAGTGAGAGAGGCCTAGGGTTTGATTTTCCCCCACAACCTTTCTCAAGGAAATCAGGAGGTCACAGTACATAAGACTGGGGGTAAAAAATATGAACATTTTTTCCGAATTCCGTGTAAAAAAAATTGTCGTCAAAAAACCCAGCATGGCTAAAAAAATTAATGTATTATTGATTGTTCCAAACATTGAAATCGGCCTCACTTGTTGGGGTAAATAGTTAAATCATGTTGGTGAACACAAATATTTTTCGCTGAAAATTCAATTTTTTTGACATTAATAACAATTCTGCTCAACAAAACCAATCAACGGATAGAAAGAAACGTTGAATAACATAGAAAATAATAGTAATCATCTTATCCACTTAAATCAAAACTAAAAAAGACCAAAAGCACTTGAAAAAAACTTGACCAAGTATGGTCCTTATGTTTAGTAACAAAACCTTTGGCTTGAATATTGAAATGAAGCCAAATGGTCAAAAGGTTAGATAGACATTGCATGTATCTGCATATTCATTTTTTACAATTAAACTAAGTAAAGCCACATTAACAATCCTTGAGTGTACTCTCAGATGATCAGCTGTCTTTAAAAAAAAGCAATAGCTCTGTTGAGAGTGTACTAAAAGACCATCAATTTGACCCAATTTTGGTATACTGTAAAATCTGACTTAAGAATGTTGACATGTGACCCAATCTTGAGAGAAATGCATTTCTGATCTTTTTTTTTATTCAAACAGAATTTTTGAAACAACCAAGGGGCTTAGCAATTTTTGTGTTTTTCCAAACAAACCAGATCACTCAACCAATTTCATTGTATTTCACAAAAAATGTTTGCACTTTTTTTGCACTTTTTATTTGCACTTGTTGGTCTATCTATTTGCACGAAAAGTGCACCCCTCCTGATTATACAGGATATATGACTAATACCGTACTAAAACAGCTCCCGAAACTGCACTCTGACACGAAAGTTTGAACTTTTTTCGAATGTCTCATTATATACTGAACACGTACAAACAGAAATCTTGCGTTTAAAGCTCAATGGTTGCATCTATTTTCCATTTTTGCTTGAAGGACACTATAGATGGAGGGCCAATCTGATATTGGACACAATTACGGAATTAATAAAAAAATCAGAGGTCCATTGCTTGCATGTTGAAGGCAGAAAATGAGCATGGCACCATCAGCTTGCACTTCGGGTGCATTAGAAATTGAGCCTTACTCATCAAGGCCTATTAATGGGATTATAGTATACTGTGGTCTATTAGCGAAATATTCCAACAAATACCAAGAAGATCAATGCCAATATGTCCAGGTCAAGTTCCTTTGCCTACCTCTGTCTTTTGGCTTACTTGTGGACAAGATGTTGCAATTATTTTTCATGTATCAACACGGGTGCAGACCTATGTCGGTTACTTTTCAAATGTAATTAGTTACAATAACAATTACTTTGATCTCAACTGTAATTGATTACACAAAAAGTCTAGAGCACTTCTTGTTTTACAATTTATTGACCACACCAATTTTTGTTGGTCTGGCTTATTTAAATCAATTGTAAAATCAAATTCTGTCATAAGTAACACTTCCTGATCTGAAAGTGACGAGAACAGCAAACATTTAAAACGTCAAAAAGCCCAAGAAGTTGACGCTTCTCTACCATAAGCTTCTTTAGCCCAATTAAGACAATAGTCAATGTTCCAAATCCCGCATTACAAATATGGCCAATCTAAATTAAAAACAGCATAAACAGTTTTGTTCTTCAATGTTTCATATGCCTTATTATAGCGTTCTATTGCAGTTGCTTGTTTACTTCAAAAATACCAAAAGTTTTTCAAAAACGAAAAAAAATACAATTGCGCATCCAAGGTGGAAGGTCAAAGGTCAAAGATGTAACTTGTAACATAGATTACTTTGTTCGAAATGATTTTAACAAAAAACCTTCCCTAGTTTAAAAAATGTATTTCTACTTCGAAATTTAAACTACCCATTCCAAAATTGTTCATTAAATGTAAACATTTAAATCTATTCTACAATTTACAATGAAAATATTAGTTGAGAATGACAGCTTTGTCCTCATAATTTGGTTGCCCTAGATCCTTAGATACTTGCATCAAAGACCACGACGACATGTATCTATGAGGATTCTAATAGATGGTAAGCCCATACAACTCTTTAAGGTGTCCTTGTCCTGGATTATTCTTAAGATGTAGCCGTTTTGTTGGCATTACAGTACTAATTCCCGTCGATTTTCAAGTTTCGTTAATGTATGGCCTAGTCCGTCTTAGTCATAAATCTGAAGGTCAATGGCCCAAAATCATAAAATTGACAGAGGTCCAAGTCTATTGGCTACTTACTGTACTAGGCTGAGTCTATTAGTCTATTACTCATCCATTGGGGGATGAACATTAACGGAGTTAACTCGAACTCGCGGCAATAATGGGCAACAACATCACATTTTTACGAGCTTTACGAACCGACAAACGAGATTTACCCACCCGAAAAAAGAGCAAATAATGTTAGTTCATTCTCTCATCATCATGCTCCATCATTCTCGAACACGTTTCCGTTTCACCGTGCTCTCTTGGGCAACCTTTTTGGCCAGTTGGTTCATCTCAGAAACCCACGGAGTTGGACCCAGTATCAAGGCCAAAGTCCGACTTCTGCGGGACCTTCCCTTGGGCCTTTACAAAAGTGAGAATCTTCCTCCAGCCAGAAAACGAGACCGGACCCTCATCGACATGAGTCTCTCGATCCGATCCGTGGACTTGGATTTTGCTTCGGGCACCTTCAAAACAGATGGTTGGATGTCTTTGCAATGGTCGGACCCGAGATACCAATGGGATTCCACTCAATATGATGGCATCGAGTCGATTCCTTTGCCTTTCTCCAAGAACTGGGCTCCTGAAGTGATTCTTCATAATTCGGTTGAAGAACAATTTGTCTATCGACAAGTTGGCATGTTGAAACACGACGGAGTTTTTGCTTACATCATCTCAATTCACACTAAGAGCGCGTGTGAACCGAATTTCGCGGATTTCCCTTTTGGTGTGCAATTTTGCCAACTTAAATTTGGATCTTGGATCAATGAGCAGTATAAGGTGGAGTATCGGATTGCGGAGAATCGGTCGACGGCCATTGCTTGGGATGATTTTTCGAGTCCCACAGGATGGGGATTGGTGACCACGGATGCTCATTTGGAATCAAGGTTGTACCCATTATTACAAGAGCCTTCGCCCGTTGTCGTATATGATTTTGCCATTCAGAAATACTACCATTTTGATTCGAGCACAGGCGAAATGTGGAAGGTAAGGGCAATTTTGTCAAAGAAAGCTTTTAAAAGCAAATGTGATGACCTAATACTTTTTTTTTATTGCAAGCACTTGAAACATCGTAATAGACTTTCAAGCTTTTTTGAAACAAAGTAAAAAGTGCATGGAAAGGTTTCGTGTTTATTCAGGATGAATTATCTTCAAATTTTAACAAAGGCAGGGAACAAAGTTGTTTTTGATCTCATGACCGGCATCCTATTTTCCAGAGAAATGATACGACACGAGCTCAAAGAGGGGATCAACGGGAATTCTAAAAAACAGTCGTCACTTACTGGTCTCTAAAGAACAAAGCATAAATGGAATAGACTTGTATGTGAACAAAACAAATAAAATCGGCTCAAAAAATGTTACAGAGTCCTATAATTCGGTTTTCCCTGGCTCATTGAGGTCGTCTGATTCATCTGAAATTCAAAGAAAATGGAAATGAAGAAAATGAAAACCAAACAAACTCCACAATTTACCGAAACCATTTTGTAACAAAGCAGACATTGAGTGGACAAAAACAAACATGCATGGATCTTAAAATTTGGTTTGCAATCTGAACAACCGCTCGTTTTTCAACAACATGTCACGTTTTATGTTGATAAATTGGTGGAAAATTGATGAAGTTACGTTTTTGTTTCAAATGAATGGATATCACATTGATCGCTATGGACCTTTGATCGTCAAAGTGTGTGAAGATTTAACAACCTTGGTGAGGAATCACTCAAAGAATATCAAAGCTGGTTGGCAATCTGACGTATTTATTAGTTCTACTAAGACTAGGAAACGAACTTGGTTTCTTATCATTTTGTTTCCAATGTACGCCAGAGGGCGAGAAACGAAGCAAGAAAAAGGTGCTCACAAAATCGGTTTCAACTCGCCCGACGCGTTCTGCAAGTAATACTCTGAAATCGTGATGTACACCGCAATCACCAAACCCAAGATCCCGGCCACCACAACGGACCTTTGAAAGATTATGCAAGCCGCCACACCCAGACCAATATAGGTGAAAAACCTGGTATTCGAGATCGTGAATATCCTACCCGCGGTCTGTTCCGTAATGCACAGGCCATCTTTGTTCTTCACATAACCTTCGGCACAAACGAGACACGAGTCGGGTCCATCGCCTTCGCATCCATTGCACGCCTTATCGCACCGTAAACATTGGAATGTGCCTTCCGTGTTCACGCAGAACTTGTTACCCGTGCAAGGTTGACTCAGGAGGCACTCGTCAATGTCAGTGCATCCGTGTTCCTTATCCATGGTGTAGCCTCCTTTGCAGGCGGCGCAACTTTTCGGGCCGGATCCCGTGCAATGGCCAAGGCAACTCTTGTGACAAGGCGAGCAAAGAGCTTTGTCTTCGTCCTTGTAGGACTCGTAGAAGCCAACGGCGCATTTCTCGCAAATGTCCCCACCGTAGCCTCTATCACAGGCACATTTGCCGTTGCCTTTGCGTATGCCCGAGCCTTTGCATTTTCCGTTCCCGGAGCAAATTGCGCCGTCTTTGTCCTTCATGAAGCAGGGTTCACAATCGGCTCCAAAATGGTCCTCGGGACAACACACCTTGAGCGTGTCAATACAAAGCCACTCTTTTAAAGGGGCGCGCGTCTCTATGGGTTGAATCTTCCACCATGTCTCTAAATGGTCCTCCCAAGAGTGATGGTTGTCGTGACATTGGTTTTCGCCCCGTTCCAATTCCTTGCAGATGCTCTCTTGGATCTCGACGAAGCGCACCTCACTGGAGGCGTATCCTTTGCCTTGGTTCTTTTCCTCCCAAGCGGCATCTCCCCCTTCAAACTTGCCACGGGCAGTCCGTTCCATGCCCTTTTCGAAGGAGCTCACGAGAGCGACACAAGCGGCACACGGGGGCAATTTGGCCGCAGCTCGTTCCTCTTTCTTAGGATTGGATTTGATTTGGTTCGGGTTGTCCGGAGTCGACGATTGGGCAGTGGCGAGCAAGAAGGTGACAACGTAAAAGAGGACGAGGAGGATTGAAATCCGGACGGGAACCATGACGCATGGGCAAATTGGACTAGGTCACTTGAGGAAAAATGAGTCAAGGACAATTGGCTGAAAACAAAATTAAGAGAGAAGACTTGAAACCCATTCTGGCCGTCAAATTTGTCAGGAAATGTAGATGAAATTCACGTTACAAATCAGTGTTTCATTGTGCTGGAGTATTCAGGTTTAAATTCCAAAGTCATTTGAGACCATTTTTAAGGTCTCATGCCTTGATCTGAGATTTTGAATTAGTTAACGGGTAAAATACACCACGTTGCGATGTCATTAAATCACACTTGTAAATAAGTACAGTGAAACCTAGATGGAAGAATACTCTATACCAGAATACCACTTGAGTTAAGAATAGATTTGGATAAGAATGTCTTTTGATAAAGCAATACTTTTGCAGTTGACCGAAATATGCATTCAATACTTATTGTCTCATGCCATGATAATAACTTTCGTAATAAAAAAATGCTACTGAAGAATAATATTCAAATATTAATCTTTGAACGTATTTTTTTCTCAGTTCTTGCAAAGTAAATCATATGCGTTTTCCTCAAACATGGTCTTGGTATAATTCTCTCTAATATGCTGGCTCTTATTCAATAAACTATGGTAATGAATATTTTTACGACTTTTTCGTTAGGTAGGCCTGCATACTCTATTTTATTTTTTTATTTTTTCCTGTTTCACGCTAAAATTTCTTGTTAAACCAATGTTCCATTAACCACCAAGCGTCTACTCACCTAAAGAAGAACACGTACGTACGTGTATGTACGAATGAATGTTTATGTATGTATATAATTTAATATGCGCTGGCGAGTTTGAGACAATGTGTGTCCGTTTGAGATGAAGTTGGTTAGGATTGGGCTGGATTTTTGCGCTTGAAGGCCAATCCTTGACTTGAAAGTGGCATGTCTGGGCTGAACTGAGATTTGGAACACTGGGCCCACAACGATGAACAGCGACGAAAGGGTCCTGGAACAAGTCACCACTACTGAAGAAGAACCAATCAATAATAGACCGGTACAGTAAAACATCGGAGCCATGAGAAATAAACTCGAGCTTCCTAATAAACGGTAGAAATCTTTGAGTGCTTACTGTTTCTGTTGGTGAATAGTTTATATGCAATTTGAAGTAAATTTTAATCGATATCGAGTGCCAATTACAATCAATGAGACAATGGACTTTGAGGAAGGAGTCATGAGAAAATGTGGAAATGTCACGTTTGAGTGCCTTGTTGGACCAATCGAGAAGAGCCACGGTCTCCCTTTGCCTGCTCATTGGTCGAGACAATCAAATTCAAGCGCGAATGGAATTTAATCTCGAAGGACACTTGATTGGATTGTAAACGGTTCCTTGAGGTTTATTTTCCGAGGTGCAGTTTCTAGTAAGTCCATTATGGTTGGTTGATGCCGCCATCGTTTCTCTTCCTGCGCCTCATTTATTAAGGGACCGAGTGGAGCATGGATTTCCTTTTAAGAATGCCATCTCTCAAAGTGGAACTTCACAAGAAAAGTAGCGGAGAGAACTCGAAAGAAACAAAGAGAGTGGAGCATAATTCCAGATTTTTTCCGCTCCATAACTCCAACTTTTTTTCATGCCACGTCCTCTTCCATCTTGAGGCGAGGAAGGTAGAAAAGGAACCAACGACGAAGGGTCTTCTTCTTCTTCTTTCTCGTCCGATCCTTGGAATAATGAATCAGCCTAAAAGAGAGCACGTCGCCTTATTTAAAGCCAACAGGAATATAAAAGAGCTCCAGGGGAATGTGAATGGCGCTAGCTGCTTCTCGAATCTTGGGCAGCACATCCATCCATCCATTCGTTCATCCAGACCTCCAAATGGGCGAGAGAAGGCTCGGGATGAGTGTTCCTAAATTACCGGAAGAAAAGGTACTTACACTTAAATTGGCTGGCATAGAAAAATGTGCGTCTTTCTACCTACCCCTCCACCTAAACGCCTGATGAAACATCATTACGCGGGTGTTTTTGTCGCCAAGCTCAAGATCGAATCGATTCATTAATGAAAGGGGAACCCGCTTAAAAACAAATGTTCCAAGAAGGTGACGACGGTCTTTCCAGAACGGAAAACCGGCCTTTCCTGGTTGAGACTTTTCCCCAATGACGGAAAAAGTCCGTCCCAGCAAATTACTTTCTTCAAAATTTAACTTTGCCCTCTGGTTGGAACAGGAAACAAGAAGGTCTTTGGATAGACGGCAGTTAAGAGGACCCCAGAAACTTTGGGACGAAATGTTCGAGCGCCACTTGAGAATCGGACCAAGACAACGTCCCATCACTCGTGGAATGGACCCGTGGGTCATGGCTTTTCTAGTACACGGATCCGTGGTGGCTTTAACTACCTTCTTAAATTGAACACCTCTTACTCTGGAAATTAACAGAACCATTCCTGAATGGTACCACCATGGAATGTTCCATTTTTCCCCCTTTTCCCGTACCTTCTCTCCGCAATCCATATTGGAGCACTCCAACCTGATGAGATTTTTCTACTCTCGTTGGCGCCAGGAAATTTCTCCTCACCGACCTGATGTTCACTTTCTCACGCGTTTTCCCAATCACTTCATGAAGAATGGCAAAGTGCAAAATGGCTAGGGATGTTCAGCACACGTGTTGTTAGCTTGCCTGGTTAAATTATCTTTCAGACATCACCGCATTGGCTGGTCTACACGTCAAATGGTTTTTGAATAATATGTAAAACAAACAGCAAGACAGATATTTACCATAATGTTTCATGTATCACTCAAGCAGAGTAAAATACTCTGCGAGCCTTTCAGCATATCGTTGTCAAATTATTTGACGTGGATACTCGCCTTAACCACGAACATATTTTTATCTGAAATGGTTCTAATTTGAGATTTGCAAAATAAATGTTGTTTGGAAGTTACAATCGGATTCGAAAATAGAGGTTATTGCAAGTTCACCTGGGAAGCGTTGGAGCACATCACTAAATGGCGTGATGAAATATGAGCTTGGTGCTAGATCACTCGCTTCATGCCTACCTACCTCCAAGAGTAGTTGTTTCTCAAGTTTTTTGTTGTGCCCACCTCTCGGGTGAATAGACATTGTTGTGGTATCAATAGCCTCCCATTCTATCAAACCATCCCTTCTCTCTCTCTCTCTTTTTGCACCATGACCAAAGGAGCAGAGGGCTTTCGTTGAGCAAATACCCTTATATACACGGATATATGAAAGGCCCCTCGAGAACAGTATCTGCCTCCGTCGTCGTCGTCGTCATCATCATATGTGAGCCAACCTCGTAGAAGAAATCTCGAGCTGATGTGGCCTGCTGGTGGTGGGTGGTTGTCTCAACCATTCTCCTGTTGGTACGAGGTCTGTGTGAGAGCATCTAACCAAAATATTGCATATGGGGGATATGCAAATATTTGTGTCCGGCCTGTGCGTTTGGATCCAAAGCTGCCAAGATAACGCATAAATCTTTAAATAGCAGGGTGGAGGAAAAGGAAAGGACAGACCAGACATCTATTCCTTTTGGAGTCTTTTTCTCTCACTCTTTCCAACACGATAATCTACCATATTTTAGGTTTGAGACCATATTGGAAATGTTGGAATTTCGGATGTGTTCGTTCCCCTCAATATTCTTCAATTTGGAAAGCATCTCCCGAAGCGAGTCTCTCTTCTATGTACTTGTGCTAACGCCAGACTAAGAAAACGAGAGCCAGTCCTAGCTACTCGGTTGTCAGATGTCATGGGAAGCTAAAAAATGATGAGCTTGCCAGTATATGGGGCTACTTACTCTCTCTTTCTCTCTCTCTCTCTCTTCATACGCCTTGGAGCAATTTGGTCAGATTTGGTGGGAAAATATGGCGGTTCCTGATTCTGGTTTATGGTTGCTGGCTTCGGAAGGCGGAGTTGGTTTTTCTCGGCCAGACAAGTTGATGATCTCAGAAGCAAGACCATAACGCACATAAATAAGATTAAATTGGACAACAAACACCCAAAACCCAAGCCCACGCTTCTTTCACCATCCTCCCTGATGTTTGACCTCTCTAGTTTCCTTGTTGTTTCTAGAGTTTGGAGTTCACACGAGCGCTACATTTGGAGTCCTCTTTCATAGAGGTGGTTAGAGAGGCCAGATCATCGTAAATTTTAATCATTTGTATCATATTCTGGAATCTAAAGGTCCCTTCAGACTTGAACCACATAGCGCAAGTCAGGACGTCTCATTATTCACAACGCAAATGGTTTTGCTCGAAGATGGATTCTAGCTTCCTTTCTGTGATGGGAATGCAGAAGTCGGTTGGCCGGACGAGAAAGAGAGTGTACCATGTATCTGTCCCCCAAAGATATTTTTCAAAATGGCCTTTTGCACTTTTGTGACATCATACAATAAGTTTCCATTAACCTCTCTCCCACTCTCATACGATCTCAGCAATGGGAACAGCCTTCCTTTAAGCCAGCTAAGAGGAACTCGCCACTTTGGGTTTCGACCTCTCAGGAACCACTCTTGGAAAAGAGTGTCTTAAATGGTGGACAGATTTGTTACAGTGCTTTCATTTTCAGGAATAGCTGGGCCGCACCAAGGTCAATATCGTCGTGGGTGCATGAAATTCATGGAAATAAAATGCCTTTCCCTAAACTTGCTTGGTGAATAGGGATTGCTCGTACAAATTTGGATAATGGTTCCTCCAAATGCAAGCCCACTCTTCCCTGTATGTCTTTGGAGGGGTGACTGCTCCACTTAGATCCATTTAGCCTGGGACCGATGATTGTGGCCCAACGACATTTCTTCACTTCGTGATGATGCTAACGATATGGTAGAATAACGTGATACCCAATGCTTCTTCTCCACATTCATGGGTGAGGAGGGGTGCCTGTGCAGCTCATCTCGGTTGGTTCCAGGGCCAAGCCCAATGCAATATCAAGATCGTTTGCTTGTGGGTCGCGGATCACATTAAATGTAGAGGAAGTCTCGCTTGGTCCTCGTCAGAGAATGGAAAAAAGCGAAGCGAGCATGCGAAATGATCTTGCGATCCTCATTGATTCAGACTCACTCACAAACAGCTAGCAAATCGACATTCTTGATCAAAAAGATTTCTCATGCCCTGGTTTTTCTTCCTCATGTTGTACTATGTGAGTATATTCATTCTTCTTTTCCGAGGTTGAGAAAGGAACTCACGTAGGATGATGAGATAGGCCAACGTTGAGAGAGAAAGAGAGAGAGAGAGGTGGCACAAGGGAATTACATATTCAGAAAGTGAATCCTCTCGAATGCCTTTGATCCAAAGCTTGATTGATAGGGAACTTTGGAGAACTCGGAGCTTTGGACATTTTGATCGTCAAATATGACTTGCCATATGGTTCGAAAAGTTCCATCGTCAATCGAAGAGTGCTGGCAACCAAACGATTGACTTGTGATCCGAATCTTGAAACCTGACAGACCAAAAACAGTTTTTTTAACTAATTGACTGCATTTTTGCAACAATAATTTGTCACCAACCGAGGGAAATCTAATGCCTTTGAAGAAAACCTTGTTAGTCGGATTTAAATTCTAAATCTCACTCAACCTCTGAAATGATCGGTTCTCTTGAAGGTTTTATGAGTTCCATGACGCCATAACCATAGGTGTTACCATAAAAAACAATGGAGACATTGCAAAGTGCATTCTCTGTATCCAAAAGGTGCATGCGGGTGGAGGAAGAATATATTGGCTCTAATGGCCCATAAATTGGGAAATTGTCGGCAATTCCATCTTTATTTCTCACTCACAATGCAGGCTCAAACCTTCGCGCTAGATCCTCACGTTATTCTAATGTTGTTCGTGGAACAACATTGACTGATAGCCCAAAAGGGGGAAATTGAAAAAAGTCAAGATTATGCCTTTGAATTTGCATAGTGTTCGAGGTGGCTTTGGCACCTCAAAATGGGTCCACGACACGTCGATGATAAATTGGGAACCGCTGGCTCAGATTTCCACCCTAATTCACCAACAAAACCACCGGTTGATGCCGCTTCCGCCTCTCTCAGTGCCTGTTGGTCTTTTCTTGTTCCCTCAACCTTCCTGCATCTGTTTTTGCTCCTTATCTTAAAATCTCAAGTTCTTGGGTTGTGTCGGAAAGGGGAGACACACACGGCTCAAAAGCTCCGAGAGGCTTTTGTCGTCTTTGACGAGTCGCCCAAAGAAGGCCCGCTTATGCTGTACCCTCCTGCTGCACCAGAGCTGATGTGATATGCATCATCCATTCCATCTCGAGCCATTTGAGTCAAAAATTTGGATCCGATCTCCTTTCTCACCCAAGGGTACAAGAACCAACGTTGTGGTCATAAATGATAGACAGCAGAGTTACGTATACGAGGAAGAGTGTGTGTGTGTGTGAGAGAGAGGGATACGTATTGCAAGTAGTTTTTAGTATAGAAGGGACAAGACGCGAGATGTGAAGTTGCTCGTGTCTTCCTCTCTCCCCATTTGGGATGAAAGTTGGATGCATAAGCATATCGTAATAGTGAAAGAAATCGAACGAGTGACAGCTGAGGCCACCATGCTCGCAAGGGAGAAAGAAAGAGGGAGAGGGGACAGCTGTTGGTTCCACACGTCCCAGGCTCTCTCAAGTTCCACCATTGGGGGACCACAGAAGGCTAACGAGAGGGAGAGCCTGTCAGTCGGACTATGGACCACATTTATTAGCAGGTCCAATTAGGTTTCCCTGCTCTTTAAACTTGAATTTGGAATGAGAGAGCCTCCCTCCCTCCACTGACTGGAGACTACCGATGCAAGAGAAGGTCTGGGCACATTTTGATATTTGAGGTGTGAACGTTCAAAGGCTCACAGTGGGTGTTTGTGTAACAATATGATGCTGTGATGCTCAAAATGATGTTACATGGAACTTAAACGATCGGGCATCAGTCTCTCTGTACGGTAGGCAGGAGGTGGCGACCAACCAAGAGAGACTTGGAACAGTTTCTCATTCCGAGATCATCAAGGCTGGTAGTAGTGTTTCTTAAAAGGGGAGGAGGGCGAGTGAAAGAGCCAAATAGAGGCACCTCAACAACTATCCTTACCGGTTCTCTTTTCCTCTCTCTGCTCCTCTTTCCTTCGATGTTCGTATGTATTGTAAAGCCCATTTCCCGGTCCCATTTGGGCATCGCTTCTCTCGTGTTCCTTTCTCCTTCTTGTCGCTCTCACATTCCCGGTTGGTTCCTTGGCTTGTTTGGAATGAACCTTGTGAACCTTTACCGGCTGGAATGGAAGTTGTTGATGCAGCTACTCGTGCAACCACGTACAGCTTCCATCATACTACTACCACTACTACCACCACCAACTCCACTCCACTACTTTTACTACTCTAGCTAGTACTTGGTTGGGTCCCCTTTCCCGTTGTGTCCTCCTCTTGGTTTTGTGACTGTGCCAATCTGCCCTTGCCACTCTCTCCATCTTCTTTTTCTTCCTCTTCTTCTTGTGTTCCTCTTTGGTCTCCTCATTTTCCAGTGCCCCGGAACACCCGAGTGTTGGGTGGTTCGAGGAGGAGTGTTGGTTGCAATGGTAATGGCGGTGGTTGGTGGTGGTGGTGGTGGTGGTGGTTGGTGTTGGTCTTCATGTGAGAAGGGATCGGTCACGAGCTGGGACATTTGGAACATCATCGCATGAAAGAGAGGATGGAGGGGAAGAGGAAAAGGAGGAGGAGGAGGAGAAGGATGCGGGTGTACTAGAGCAACTGGCTCTCGTCTTATCCGCCTTCTTTGGGTGTACTGCGATCACCACACCCTGACTCAGCTCTACATCAGCAGCTCAACAATCCGACAACTTCTTCTCATTCTCGTGCTCGTCTTCTTCATGTTCTTCTTCTTTTTCTTCTTTGCCGTCGTCTACTTCCAAATCCATCCACCGAGGCTCACTCATTCCATGCTTGAGCACCAAAGAGGATCCAAGTGCCCAAAATAGCAGTCAGTTTTGACCTGCCTTCGTTTAGGAACACATTCATTGAACCATAGTTGCTTGTTCAAAGGAACTCCCTTAGTGAACCTTGAGCCTTTTTCCCAAAGATGGTTCCAATGTGTCTTAGTTGGACTTGGCGAGCCAATAGCCCTCATCAACCAACACTGATCTAACCTTACTTTCTCGTCCGAGAACTGTTCCCTGGAACCAAGCGCAAGAACTGTTACATTTTTGATCCCACTCCTTGTCATTCGCCTGTCCCGTAGGAAAATTCAACTAGACTGGACGGAGAACTGATAAGGGCTGGACAAAGACAATTCTCATCGAGTCTGCTCTTCATTCCAAGGTAAAACCAATCATCCTACCATCCGTTGTTTCAACTCATCCCCTCCAAATTGGCTCATTCATGTTCCAATGTCGCTCCAGTCAAAGGAATATCTCTGACAGCTGGATACTGTAAACTAACCCGGGTGAAAAGTGATCGATCTTCCGTAGAGAGCAGAATTTGGAGAGTCATCCAGGGAAACTGGTCGTTGAATTGAAACCGAAATGACTCTAACTGAGTCTGTTGCTACGGACGAAGAGATTTAGAATGTTGTACTATTTCACCATTGCCTGAAACCCGAAACCACACTTTTATTGCATCCTACCTTCTGTTAATGCGAGTCTTATCCCATTCCCCTTGTCTCTCTTTCTTTCTCTCTTTTGGCTCCCGTTTCGGCTGGTCGAGTAGTTTTCATTGCTCTCACTCCTGAGGAGTGTCTACTGTTCTCTTCTCGGAGTCTTCTTTCCATCCATATCATCATCATCCATCCAATGGGTAGGGAGTCTGAGTCACTCTTGGATGTTCTCGTTGGTCTTTGTGTTCATTCTCGTCTTTGCCCTCTCTTCTTCTTCTTCTTCTCGTGCTCGAGGTTCTCTTTGCCTTTGCCTTCTCTTTCTTTCCTTTTTGTGGTATTTATTTCGTCTAACCCAGCTTAACCAGTTCAATTGTGTCTCTCGGGCACACGCAGAACAAGACCGAGATCGCTCAATGTCCTTTATTTAGGACATTCCTGGGAGCACAAAAACTCCGAGGAATCCCAAAGTTTGATACGTGTACGTCCCAAAGAACGAAGGATCTGACTAAAGCCAAGCAAGCAAACAAGCAAGCAAGAAGAAGGCATCTTGGAAGAGCCAACCATCGAGGACAAGTCCTAGCAAGGTCCTAATTTCATTAACCGAGCTTCCGGGATAAAAGCAGACACGCGCTTGGCAAGCCAAGCCTTGAGAGTCACATTTCGGGGGAAAATCTAATAACGGTCCTCCTCCGAAAATAACTTCGGACTTGGTTTGAGAATCTGCTCGAGGTGAGGTGGATCATTCAGATCTTGTCTTATTTTCCAATTGATGGGATGGCAACCCGAGGTTTCCACATCAAACGGGATCGGCCTTGTGAGCTGATGGCCTCGTGCTTCCCGTTTGTTTGATTCGACTTCAAAGTGAAGTCAAGCTGGCGCCAGTATAAAGTTGTCACTTCCATATTGATTTTCTCTTCGACTATGAAAAAGATAACGCATCCAGCTTGCAAATTTGAGCAGAAAGGTTGTTACCACGTTCTTTAGGATCCATTGTTTGAGTTTGGGTTTCAACTTCCAACCCCTGTAAAGGCTGCTTGGAAGTCCTTCCTCATCAAAGACCAATAGCTGTCGATGTCCCTCGACTCCTTTGGACCTTCAAGCCAATCAATTTTCCATTCAAGTGCGTTTCCAATTGTCCTTCTCTTGATGGAATCTCTCTGAATAGGAACCAAGAGAAGGAAAGAAGGAGAAACTGGTTTCGACAAGGGGACCGATATGCATTTTGACAATTTCCATTTTGCCAATTCAGCTCACACAAGTGCACAGTTCATCCAAATATTCAAACTCGTCCGCGACGTTTTCAATCGAAAAGGTTACAAATGAAAAAAAAACTTAAATGAAAGAGGCAGAAAGTACCGTTTTAGTGTTGTTTCTTGTAATACGAGAGCTTTGTTCTTTGTGGATGTTTTAGCTTTCAAGGAATAATATTCTTGTAGGTCACTTTTTCGGTATATTCAAGATTTTGCAAGATTATCCATTCAATTTCTCTGCTTTAATTTGGGTTGATTCATGAATTGATTTTCTGTTTGTCTGTTTTTGAGAGACGCGTGACTTCAAGATGATTTTATGCGGATTGACGTAGTTATTCAAGAGGGGGGAGGCAGAGGTATCACTGGGTTCTTAAGCAAATTAATGGTTCCCAAATGGGTTTACCATTCGCTATGACCCAGAAACAAATAGTATTAATTAGCCTCTCAAAGCAGCCGGATCTTATCCTTGGGAATCATTTTAATGACTTGTGCACCATCCATTAAGGCATTAGCGAGCCTCTCATTTCGGCCTGGAACTGAACCCGGACACCCTCCATGAGTGTGGAACACAACAAGCCAAAGCCATTCATTAGCTAGAAATTGGTGGTTCTCGTTTCCTCTGTTTTCTCCTTCAGTTGCTCCTTTTCCTCTTTCTCGTTGTCTTCGGAGGGAAAACAATCTGTTCTGGCCCATCTCAATTGGAGCACATCAAATGCAGAAAATGTCTTGTTCCAACCATTTCCTGGGTTATCTCTCTCTCTCCCTCTCTGTCTCTTTCTTTCTCTCCATCTCTCTCTCTTATTTTCAGCCTCTTACTAAAGCAAGAGGAAATTAAGCACCATCGTGTTTTTGGAGCACAGAGCCCAATTGTCCGCTTCAAATGTCATTGGAGCACGAGGTTCCAAAACAATTGGATCACTCGGGCTGTCTTTCTCCCTCGTGCTCTCTCATTCTTTCTCGTGTTCCACTCAAATCCGACAGTTCCAAGTTCTGAAATAGAAGGAGATGGAACAACCTTTAGTCCCTCCATAGATCTCCAAACTAGAGAAAGGAACTTGGGATGAGGTAGGAAAAGAGAAATAATAAAAAGAAAGGACTCGAGATTAAGAATGGCCTCGCATTTCTTATTCAATCATACTCTTCGAGCTCTTCGCCAGTAAGTATACGGCTGTACAAGTAGGAATAATGTGTTTTGCACATGGGAAGGAAGACCAAGTCTTACTATTTTTTATGTGCTCCTGAGAAAAAGGAGGAAGAAAAACTTTGCGTCGAGCGAATGGCCACAGAAAAAGGGGAGGATGCCATTTTCTTCTCCTCCTCCTCCTCTTCTCCTCTTTTCCTTGTGTTCCAAATTTGTGGAAATCACCTTTCCTTTGAAGATGGGCAACAACTCACCCAACTCATCTCATCAGGCTGCGAGTTCTGGCCACATGGGGCAAGGACCAAGCACCCATTCTCAGGAAAGTCAACCCTTTAATGGCTAATAGTCGAGGAAAAACCTGCCACTCCTGGAGCAACAACACACTGGAAATGGAGAGCAAGTCCAGAGCTTGAGCAGTCCATGGTGGAGGTGGTTCCCGAAGGTATTTAGTGAAGAGGCTACTGGCACTGAACCCCTCTTCATAGCTATGACGAGCTGGTTCTGAGAGATTGAGGAGGGATGCTCAATGGAAGCAAATAAAATCTCCAATAGTTTCCCCGTAAGGCATTGAAACTCTGAAGAAGAAGCAGAAACAACAGACACACAAAAAGCGAAGCATATCCAGAAGTGAACCTGAGAATCCTGAAAGAGCTGCCAAGTCAAACGCAAACAGAAGAAACCAATAGATCAGCAATGAGCGAGTAAACGAACGAACGAACGAACGAAAGGAGGAACAAAGTGCCTTATCTTGTAAGTAGAACATTGCAACTTGCCGAAAGTGCAAAGTCATCTTGCTGGAAAGTTGGACCAGGCAGAAAAATACTGACAATTCTAATGATGGCTATTATCAAACGTGCAAATAAAGAAACATGGCTCAGTGGTCTAGGGGTATGATTCGCGCTTCGGGTGCGCGAGGTCCCGGGTTCAAATCCCGGCTGAGCCCAGCATTGTTTTTTATCGTTTGTCTGTAGAGACGTCAATCAGCTTGATTTGTTTAGGACAAGACAAAGTAAGTGCTTATTACACAAAATAACGAAATTCCGTTATTACATATTTTGAATGTTAATTTTTGGGAAGTCCGATCGTCTGTCCTTGCCGCAAAAATTCAATACCCCGTGTTTCTAAGACATGGAAACAATATTTAACCACTTGATATGCGTCACTTATCACTGTATGTAGAAGCAAGAACAATTCTATGAAATGTAATTCGTGCTTCCTCCACCAAAACTGGGTCTCATTGGAGACACTCACCTATTGTACAGGAGCTAATGCATACTCGGGATACCCTCATGTCTAACCAGTCTACAGCGATCAAAGTTGCCATAAAACATTCACATTTTTTGAACGTTCTCGTGAACCGGCAAAGGGGCAAAAGTCGTATTGACAAAGAGAATGTCGCCCGTTGGCTTCTTTTAAGCACCAGGAGGCATGCCATAAGTCATTGCGTATCTCTCACGAGGTGAGTGAGTGAATGAGTGACATGCAACCGACGGCACAAATCATCTCACTCACACACAGCTTCATTCGTATCATCATCATCATCATCCGGAGGGCTGTCAGACAAAGGACTAAATTAACTGGAAATAAAAAAGAACCCTCAGCACAAATCTGATGAACAAGTCGTAAGTCAATGAATGATATGCCATGAAGTACTTGTCACAGGAAGTCTCCCACGCTGTTACCATGTGAAGCAGTGCTCTGTTTAGATACCTGCGTTGCAACGACGAACCTAGAAAGGCAGTGTGAACTATCGTTTGGAGCCGTTTTATCAATTTTGCACGATCGCACAAAACCAGGAGGTCCTCATTAGTAGCTTGGTGTTTAAGTATCTAAACCTGTTGCAAAAACTTGTTTATGGTTTGGCCCAAGTCATATTTGCTTTCATCACTCCTAAATTTATGTGAACGTAACCTCTCACTTTAGAATGAACGGAATGTTTTGTCTTTGTTATACATTTGCGAAACAGAACATTTCTGGGTATCAAATGAATGTTGCAAATTAACTTGAATTACTCTAGAGATGTGATTCTACTTTTGAAAATTTTGAATAGTCACAATATTAACACAGGAAGGAAGAGCAGAACTCAAAATAGTGACGTTTTCAATTTTATGTGGTTCACAACTCTTGTTTATTTGGTTGAGTTTACGTAGACGCATTTTTCACAACGTTTAATTCACAGAGTATCTGAAGGTAAGTGGGCTCTTTCCAATTTTCTGTTACGTGTTTAAGTTTAGATCATTGTCTTGACTCAATTGCCAACTTTTGTGAGATTACGCTTTCCCCATATTTTCACCATTTCAACTCGTCACAACGAATTTTTAAGGTGGAAATTGAAATTGAAACTAGAAGAACAACAACACTATATTAGCCAATGCTACACTCAAGAAAAAGGGAATAGACCTGAATTAAATGAGTGTGATGTTGCCCTTTTTAGCTTAAGTTGCAATACTTTTCTCATAGCTGAACTCAGTTTGACGAAAAGTGCTAGAAGTTGCTATTTTCTGGTCTAAAAAATTCCCTCTTTGACAAAAACATTCAAAATTAGCCAAAAAAATCTCGTTTGACCAAAAGCATGACATTTGCCAAAAATGGGTCAGATCTCTCTGAAAGGTCCTTGCTTTCTATCCTAAGTTTGTTTTTTCTTCAACCTTTGGCTCCCTTAAGAACACAGGTTGGTTTTGCAAAAAATATTAATGCATTAAAAATCTGCAAGAAAGAATCAAAAAGTTTTGCAAGTAGGTTGTAAATGCGTATTAAATGCATAAATTTAAACAGTTACTCAATGGATTTAAATAATGGATGTTAAAAGATTTAAAAAAAATTGTTTGTTGCGAAAACATCTTGCTAAAAGGGACAAAAAAACAAATTTGTGATGCAAGTTCCATTTTGCAACATTGTTTGAGCCCTAGTTATTATTAAGATTATGCCATTTCGAAATAGATTTACTCCAACTCAAAATTATATACCCTTCGTTTTGAAAATTTGCCCATCAAAAGCAAGGCTCAAAGTTGCCGAAGTCATTCATCGTATTGAGCTAGTTTTCGTCTGAATAACAATGCAGCCCCCCAACTTCAAATTATCATCATTCAGAAGGCATAATCTCTGGTTAAAAAGACAATTATGAACTATCCCCTTTCAAAGCCTCTCCTCACCATGAAGGATTTAAAAACAAATCTGCAAAATAAAAAGACGGAGGGAGACATGAAATGGCTAAATCTTTGTTGGTTAACTTTCCCGCGAGATGGAATTCCCCAATCTTGGCTGAACCAGTTCGATCTCTCAAGTATCCATAACATGCACTCGTTTGCATGCTTACATGCGTCTTTCTTGGTGGTCTTTCAAGTGGAAAGGCAGGCCCAAGCCCAATGAGGATTGCGACGAACCGTTATTTGGCATAAATAGAGATTTCCGTCGTACCCTTCTCATCAGTCAATAATTGAATATGATGCAATTCAGAGCTTCCATCATTGTCTTTTTGGCCACTTTATCGGCCGTGGCCCACAGTGCCCATGTTTCCAAACGATCTGACGACGATCTGGATTTCGTCGTAGTGGGCGCCGATGAGAGCTCCGACGATTGCCCATCCACCCCTTTCACCCCTGAAGAGTGCCTCGCCTCCAATCCTGGAGCCAAGCATTGTGTCAATTCGGTCACATCCGATGGTTGCAATACGTGTTGTTGTCACAATACACCAGGTGAGAGAATAAGATAGTAGACATGGACACATATAATCTGGAAAAGACTTGGAACAAAGCTCGAGAATTTCGATCCATTCCACTCTGAATGATATCTGTCCAATCTGTCTCGAGACGAAAATGAAAGAATAGCACGCGGAGATTTCTTTTTGCTCGCTTTTTTGGTTGAGGGCTCTTGTTCCGCTTGTTCCATGGAACGTTGTTTTTCTTCATCACAAGAAACATACACATGTAAGACGAGGCTTGTGTAAACCCCAGATGAAAGCTAGCCAGACCCCCATGTCCTGACTTGGCACCGGACCATTGCAGTAATTTCCTTCTTTCATCTCTCCGAGTTGGACTTGAAATGGAAATCCCCCTGAACAAGTCTGAAAGTGGTTGCTCTACATTGATGACTCAGTTGATAACTCGCGAATTTGTGTCTCTTTCAGTGGACAGTCAGGTATGTGGTTTGCCCAAGACCCCGGGTTTTGGTCGTGCCATCATCTTCAGATGGTATTTCAACGGTGATAGTTGCGAAGAGTTCGTCTACAATGGAGCCGTCGGTGGTGGCAGTCGAACGGATTTAGTTGGCAATGAAAACAACTTTGCCTGCAAAGAGCTCTGTGAATCCACTTGCTCACCTTGAAGCACGTCAAGCCTCCAGATCGATCTACTAGCATTGACAGAGTATTCACCTGTATTTATGTAACTATTTCTATTTCTTCAGCCCAATAAAAAGTTGTCCTCAGAGTCAGAACACAAGACGTCAAACGGTCAATCTGTGCCTTTAGCCTCAATGTGTCTGGTTGGTGGCCAATTGGTTGCCACAGTTAAAGAGAGCAAGAGAGAGACAGAGAGAAGGGGAAAATGTTAGTTTTGGTTTAGCCGGGTGGTCCATCCATCCACTTTCCAGTTTCCCACAGCCTCTAGCTGGAACTGGAACAATAACTTTGGTGGCCCTCAAGTCCCTTTCACTTCCTCGAGTGTCAATGTTTGCTTTCAATTTTAACCTCATGCCCATTCCGTTGGCTTTAGAAGAGTTTCTTCTCCCATCCTACGAACGGTCTTCTTCGACCATTATCCCAGATGCCTCCTTATTTCGTACTTTTATGGCCAAACTATGCAAGAGAAGGCTTGATGGGTGGGCAATTTCAAGATCCCGACTATTTCTTCCCCAAGAGCAATGGCGCTCCGTAATCGTCCAATGGTCTTTTTTTTAACTCACCAACGGTAAACATCTTGGGAGAAAAGGTTGAAAAATGAATGACCAAGGAAGAAATTGATAACCCTGGAGGGTAAGACTAACAATTTATCAACAAAAAAGCGGAGGCAGCTAATGGACACGCATTTGAGGCCGAAAAGTACGTCCGTCCGTACATTGGCAGGCAGGCAGGATGGCAGACAGGCAGGCGGTCCAAAGTGTGTAACGAACGAAGAACATGATGCTCTCTTTCTTCTTCTTGTTCGCCATTTCCCTCCAATGTGTTATGTTCAAGAATGGTGAGCCGATTAAAGGGCTAAGCACAACCGGCAGGTAGGTAATGCCTTTCACACCATTTGGCTAAGTTAATTCTTGGCACAAAAACATAGCTCTTCATGGGTCCTTTTTGTTATCGAATCATTAACGAACGGACTTGGGATTGGTTGTTATTATTACAGTCACACAATATGCTCGAACGCTTTTAATTTTGCGACTAATCCAACAACAAGTTATGGTCCATAATGACCATTGGAGGGAGGAATATTTCCTGAGATTTTTTCCTAGAAAGTATTTCCAACATTCGAAGAAAGCAACCAATCGTTTAAGATTAAACGATTGTTTGTTGTGTTTTTTCCACATTTTTTTCCAGTATTTGTGTCTTATCCTCGGAAAAGCAACATTCTTCGTTTGCCATGTCTGTCTTCCAATAACTTTGGAGTAAACACAAAAAAGCGAAGGCTTTGATCCAGAACCCACACAGAGCCTCTAGAGCCCCTTTGAAAGACTGGGAATCCAGGCTAATCCTCTCCATCAATATTTTGAAGGGATCCACCGAAAATTGCAAGCTGATCCATTGAAACCACCCTCTCATTCTATATCGGAATTTGGAACCAAAGCGATCCCATCTATCTCTCCATCGAGTGAGTGAGTTGACGAGGAATACAACAAGAGACCTCCCTACGTCATAGTACCTACACTAAAGTGCTTGCTTTGCTGGCTGTTAGATTGCATACCCGAAAGAGTGAGCTCCTTGGAACGGGATGAATAAACGGGAAAGCTAACATTGAATGGATTTCAAAATCGATACCCAACCACATATGGTAGACCACCATCCAATGCTCGTAGAGGCCGCTTGATCGCCGCTTTAGGCTTTATGGCCAAGAATGTGAAGCATTCTCTCCCTCTTCCTCTTGCTCCCCGTTGTGGTACTACATACTACGTAGATGTGTATGGATGAGTGGAAACACACTACTAGTTGGCCAATTTCAATCTCCAGAACCCACCTGCAAGACCACTAACATTCTAATGGTTCGATAGGGGTTGAAGAAATACTATCTTTGAGGGATGCAGCTGGTTTAGGTGGAATTCTCGAGCCGAAACGCATTCATCAGAGCTTGTGTTTGTTACAAACAAAGCATCGAAAAGAAAGAAAGAAGAAGAAAAACTGAGGCCGGAAAGAGGGAGAAAGCGAGTGAGAATGGATGTGATTCCATTCACACAGTCTTCGTTCCGCATTGAAGGCCATCAGTAGAATCAATTCACTCTCACTTCAATTGCTGGTTGTCATCAGAATCAACAACAACAGGGATTTTCACTTAGAACCTGACAAGCCTGCTTGGCCTTGTCCTTTATTGGGTGGTAAATTAGACTCAATTTACGGGAAGAAAAACCTTCCTCTCAGCTAAAGCCAAGATTAACGCAACCTTCAATAGGACAAGAAGTAAGGTTAAATCAACTGGTAGTTCTTTCAGAGTCAACAACTAACAAGAGATTCTTGGCCAAACTTCCATTTCAATGTAGGTAAGGTCAATCAATGATTGGTTACTTAATTCATTGTTCTTTGACATGACCACACTTTCCACCAATCTTTCGACCTTTTTCCATTAGGAGACAGATTTTACTAACCTCGCTTGGATGAACCACCTGAATGTATTGGAAGTGACATGCAATCTGATTGACAATATCGGACTTCGACGTAAAATTCATTGATAGCCATGTGTTTTCCCGAATCCGCCCACTTGGTTTTATCTTAAATTTATGTGGAACTAGGGATCTCAGTGACGTTTCTCCTCGTGTTCTTTGCCCAAGGTACCGTGTTGGAACGAAAGTGGTTCCATATGTTCCTTGTTCCATTGAAATGATCCATCATTGAAGTGGCGAGGAGAGAAATGATACGTGAAAGAAATAAGGCCCTCATGGCCTCTCCCCACCATCAAATGGATTAAAAGGAACTCTTCTCACTTGCCAATGGTCAGGGTCAAGTCTTTTTCTTCATCTTTTGAGAGTCCACATAACGCAAGTCTGAAAAACAAAACGTGTCCAGTGTACGGACAAGGCATGAGTATGTGTGATCGTGATCCTTAATTTGGAACACACGATGTCTGTGTCTCATCGTCATTTCATAACTTGGTCCATTTCTTGGCCGTTGATTCCCTTTAGAGTCTCTTTAGGAACAACGAAGGATGGATGGATGGATGAAGAGAAAGCTCGAGACCAACTGACTTACTTACTCACTGACGAACTGACTAACTGAGTGAGTAAGCGAGTGTGAGAGAGCGAGTGGTTGGAAGACTCTTTGGGGATCTGGGTTGATGGTTCGTTGGCTGATGGTGGGGGATGTGGTCCTTCCTCTCTTTCTTCTTCGAAGTCCGTCTTGCGTCTTGAGGGAAACTCTGCCCAAAGGCTCTGTATTAGCTTGAAAGAGATTTCAAGTTGTATTGATATTAATGAGGTGTTTTGCCGAAATTCTTTGCCTTGCCACGTCCCACCCCTCCCGCAAATGTAGTCGTCGACGACCAACCAGCATTGTTTGTCATATTTTCCCATCATGTTGCCTCATGAAGGAACCGCACCTTCCACAAATGATGGCATGGGAGTGTGTTCCAAGAGGCGTTTCATTTACTATTTTTGGTAAGAAGAAGCTATTGATCCGTGATAATCAAGAAGGAGAAAGAGAAGGAAGGATCCGTGAAAGTGAGTGTGTGTGCGGGTGTCTTCCCGTCTCTCTCTCTTTCTCTCTCTCTTTCACTCTCTCCAACTCAATAGGAAAGGCTTTGAGCTGAAGGCAGGAGGAAATTCCTTTAGAACATATCAAGTTCCTCATCGAAAATTCCTCCCATTTTGAGGGAATTGAATGGCGGCCCAACGGCGCCACCACCAACGAAATTGGTTTCTCCCAAAAAGCTAAAGACTTTGCTTGGACTCTCTCCTTCTGTTCTCTTTGGCTCTTGAGCGGAACAACAGAATAAGCGACCAACACAACGACAAGATGAAGAAGAAAGTGAAAGAAAAGACGTTAAATTTGATGAATGATCCATACCCGAACCCTGTGTGTATAGTGTACGTATAACTTTTGGGATGGCGATCGACTGACTCGGACTTACCGTCCGTTCCTCTCTCCCTTTGTGGATTATCTTGGATCAGTTCCCTTTTCAAATGGACCAATCTTCCGGTCCAACTTGATAAACACTACACACTAAGCTCATGGGGTATTTTACGCTCCACGTCCTCTTCGTAATACTCACAATGGCCGATAACTTGATTCCTGAAGCTCGAGCTCGGCTCATTAAAGCTCAGACCTTATTGAAAGATGCATGAATCTTGTCATGGTACACTTTTTATTAATGGAGAAAGAAAAAGGTGTATTCCAGCTGTATTTCTTTCTCGTGAATGATAGTACACTTGATCAAGCAATAACAACTACGAGAATTGGTCTGTGTTTACAATATACCTTGCCCCGTACTTATCCATCCTCTCTCAAGAACGTCATATGAATGGATGGAAAAATATTCCAGTTTATATCACAATCATGGGCCATTTTGACATTTTTTTAATTTACGTGGGGTTAAAAGCCTGATAATAATAAATCTGATGCAAAATGTCAAAACCTGACTTATCCGCTCCATCGTGAAATAAGTCCCAAGTGATAATGTCCCGAAACAAACACGACAAGTCCTCGATAACAAGTTGTCACAAAAAGACTATCAACCAAAACGCCATATAATATCTTCACATTGCCTCACAAGTAATGAAATAACGGATATTACCGGAGAATTATGTTTTAACGTTTGCTTTTGACTCCCAGAATTGACCAAAATTGAGCGACTCTCATCGAACACGTTTTGCCTCCTTGATCCTTGAGTTGATCAACCTCTTAAACCAAAATTAACTAGTATTTTCCTCCTAGATGCCATGCCAGTGGTTGTATTTTCTGACAATTTGTCCCAACTTTCCGAAGCAAAAGGCTTGCCTCGTTTTATGCCCCTCAAATCGATTCCCAATGTCCGTTTGCGTACCCCAATAAGAAAGTAGTGAAAGCAGCAACTACTTCACTACAACTCTTGTTGTTGTTGTTGTTGGTTTACGTGAGTGTGTGTGTGTGTGGGTGTCCCTGTTCAATAATATCATGGCTACCATCCTATCCTCTATCGAATGTACGTTATAGGCTAGGGAAGGGGCCTCGTGTTGGACAAATTAGGAAACAAGACCCATTCCAGAATTGGAAGGTAGGTTGGTGTTCGTTTCCTGCTCGTTCTCTCCGATCTGACGGGATGGCAATCCGAGGTGAATTATCGGTTCCATTAATGAAGCACCAATTAGATCTTGGAAGCCAAGGTAATCTCGCTCATGGATGCCTCGGATGAAAAAGATCGTGCTCTCGAGAGCTGATTTTTGGCACACTTCAAATTAGAAATGGCGCCTCATTTAAGAAAAGCGAGAAATGAGAGCCTCTCTCTCTCTCTCTCTTGGAGGCTTTTTAGAGACACAGAAAAAGACGAGGGAGAAAAGATTCATCATCTCGGTGAATGGACCATTGTTTCTTTCCCTTCAGGTTTTAAGATCTCTGGTTTTATCCAAAGATCCATCAGCTCAAGAGAGCCCTCAAGATCCTTCGAGAAAGTGGGACACGAACCAGACCAAGAAAACCAAGAGAAAGTAGGAAGCAGTGCCTTTTTACACAAAAGCTGACGATCGGCAGCCGTGAGCAGCTCAAAACGACCGTGTGGCAAACTTGGATGGAAACTTTTGCCGGAGGTGTTTCGAAAGATAGCTTCACAAAATTGAGTCCTCCTTTAGCCTTATCAGTTTTCAGTTGGCTCCACATTCGTTTCTCGTTGGCTCTTCGAAGGTGACGATTTGCTTTCCGAAATATCAACCTTAACGCTTTGCCCTCTTGAGCCAATGTATCACTTGAAGCATCTCTGAATCTTGGTAAACCAAATTGCTAAATTCTTCAATCATGAATGCCATAGAGCTCGTTCATTTGGGCTCTGATGATTTCCTGAGGTTTTGCGGAGAGAGTGGCTCCACAAGATAAGGAAGGAATGAACACCAAGCAGGTCGTGGATAATAGAGACTTTGTACTTGTTGTGGCTTTGCATTCATCACGAACGAATGATGGTCTTTAAGAGGTGCTTGAGTTATGGTAGATGCTCTCTGACTTTTACTCGTTTCCTTCTATCATTGGTACCCACGGTGTTCCGAATGGCTTTTTAGGTTTGAATCAAAATACCCAAAGACACCATGGCAATTTTTGGACCCACAATTCAATAGGGAACAACTTTACTTTTATTGTTTTATACAAGATTAGGTCCAGGGAAAAAGTTATGTACCTAAAAACCTATTAAATATATTTTTTTTAACAAACTATTTAATCCATATTTAGAGACCATTTAGTTACCTTATGAATTCAAATTGAATAAAAATTCATTCAGCAACAGCTGAGTTATTTGACTTTGAATGGTCCATTTTTGACCCAAAAAAGCCGAAAAACGCTACAGTTATATGAAAAAACAAATTCCCAAAGATTTCACGTGGCTTTTCAATATTGCAAAAAATAAATGATTTTTTTTGAGTTTTGGAACTTATGTCAAAATAGCTCAAAATAAGAAAAAATAGCACATAAAAGGCATTTAAAATACATTTTCCAATAAAAAAACTTTTGCAGTATCAAAGACACTCAAAGTTGGGTGATAATTTAAAGTTTTGCAAAAATCGGTTAATGTTTCAAGTCTCGATTTTAGTCCATTTTGAACATGGTCCTTCTAGAACTCGTAATTTTGGATATGAACCTGTTAGACATTTTTATTTGAAATTTTGGCACAACACACACCATAGCGTACTCTAAATAGTTATGAAAATAACTTTCCAAAAATCTTGTTTAAGTGCATTTTAAGTGATATTTTTTCATATTTTGAGCTATTTTCACTTAAGTTTCAAAACTGAAAAAAATCATTTTTTTTTTGCAATATTGAAAAGCCACGTGAAATCTTTGGGAATTTGTTTTTTCATATAACTGTAGCGTTTTTCGGCTTTTTGGGGTCAAAAATGGACCATTCAAAGTCAAATAACTCAGCTGTTGCTGAATGAATTTTTATTCAATTTGAATTCATAAGGTAACTAAATGGTCTCTAAATATGGATTAAATAGTTTGTTAAAAAATGTTATATTTAATAGATTTTTAGGTATATGACTTTTTTCCTGGACCTAATCTTGTATAATACAATAAAAGTAAAGTTGTTCCCTATTGAATTGTGGGTCCAAAAATTGCCATGGTGTCTTTGGGTATTTTGATTCAAACCTAAAAAGCCATTCGGAACACCGTGTACCCCTAAGGAATACTCGATCCACTCCCCACCATCCTCGGGTCTACTACGTATTTTTAACCTGGTTTACCCATTAGTTCTACTATTACAATACCACGGCCTGTTGGCTCACCACCAGGTTGGTTGGTTGGTTGTCCAGGACTCCCCAAAACCATTGAACCTCTCACTCTCGTCTTCTTGCTTTTAAGGTAGGGAAGAAGGAGAAGACCAAGGCGGAATTGCCGTTATGCGTCTTGGTTTAAATCCAGGTTCGCCCTTATGAGGAACGTTTGATCCAAGGTAAGAACGCGTGCGTGCCCAATGGGCACCTCAGAGTGTTGGGTATTGCACTGTTCGTGGCCTCTTTGATGAGAAAGAAACTTGGGTGTGCTTGCAGTGTTTCATCCTGTCTCTGGAGATCTCTCACTTCGCAAGCATCGTCCCTTTCTCTCTTTCTTTCACCACGAGGTCCATTTGGGACAAGGAGAACCCCGTTTCCATGCTAAAATATGCTTCGATGGTGACACATTTTGCCATTATTGTCCTATACTCTGACATATAAATTCGTTCCGCTTGGCAATTGCACTTCATTTGATTGAATTGGATTCTTTAGATAATCGAACGAAGAAGAGGCTTTGGAATGTTGGTTGGGTTACTGGAATATTGATAACCTACAGAACCATATCCATGAGTTTGATTTTGGGCATTGATCCACTTTTCCAAAATTTAAGTTCCAATTTGAATTACAGATGGAATTTTCCATTCGTATGAAATACAAATGAAAATTTTGTCTTAACTTTTCAGGTGTAAAAAAGTATGATGATTGAAAGCAAACTATTCTTTGAATATTGGAACAAGTGTTTTGTCATATAGTATGTATAATTAACAGAGTATTTTCCATTCTTTTCTTGTCACAATGTTCCAAATTTGTCGCATGATGTTTTTTTCCAATTATTTTGTCTATAATCAGGTTAACACATTGTTGATTGAAACCGAAAATTGAAAATACAGTATTTTATGATGTACTATCGAAAGACAAATTACGGCATCTGTTATAATCCTTTCAAAAAGCACTTGTACTAGATTTTCAATGTTTCCACAATAATTGAGACATAAAATAATTCCTTATTTAAACCATGGACTAAGTAAGCATTTACTGTAGGTCATATTTTGGAATGCATAAACAACAACGGAACCCATATCTATAACTTGGAAACAGGCATAAAGCATGTGCATTTAGGTATGGACAAGTTTGCTGATTTTATACCTTGAATGAAAACATGGAAAACCACAAAAAAAAAACATTTCGTTTATCTTTACAAATATTTACAAATCCTAGCCAACTCTTCACCTAAAGACCTGTGACATTAGAAGCTTGTTTAGTCTCTCATGTCATTAAGATACAGGAAAGTTGCTCCACTTGGCACCTTTGGCCGCCAAGGCCGCCATCATCATATCAGTACCTCGAGAAGGCACACAAACACCTGTGAAACAGTCACTCACTTACCTTGTAGTCCCCGGATGCATGTATGCATTCATGTACGTATGCAGTGTATACTAACTACCTCCATCCGTAATGGTAAGCTAACTCTGCTGGAACCTTGACGCAAAGGATACTCGGCACGTGTTTTGTGTTGTGCGGCCGATCATCATAGTAGCTTCATAAAAAAACGAGAACACATGTCAATGTTGAATCTATCGAGGTCACAATAGGGATTATCCTTTCCTTCACTCAGTGTAACGATCTGTTCCTCGCGATTGTTTCGTAAGACCCGTTGCTGTTGTTTGGTCTCAAGACCATTTCCCGGTGAGATTCAATTCCAGTGCATCCTAACGGATCTCGGGTAGTTCGTAATGGTGCGAGTGCTCAATCTTTGATTATGCCGGACTTGAATAATTCTGTCGTTATTTTGGCAAAGAACGAGAACCAGAACAAAAAGAGCCTCTCATCCAGCAGCCTTCATTCTCAGTCTGGATGAGTAAGAGTGTAAAGTGGAGTAGTAATGTGATTATACCCATCCGTTTGGCTGAAAATAGAGCGAACAAGAAAGACCTGAGAAAAGTGGTAGTGCTAAACGTCGAAAGGAAAAGGAGCTCGTTGCACTCATCTCATCAGGTTTAAAGCCATCAGAAGCGAAAGTTGAACAAGCCCATCTTACCGCCCTCCAAGATGGGAAATGTACAAAACAAAGGTCAAAAGAACGAACTGACGAACTTTCAGAAGAGGAAACTGAAATATGACTTCTACACGTTTTTTGGTGAGTATCTGGCCCGAAAGGTCAAGAACAGAGAAACATATCAAGCACTGTTTTGACGTTTTGGTCGAGCATCAATGGGAACTGTTGGAGAAGGGAGATAAAATGAGCCCCTCAGACCGTTTGTCTGGCTGGCTAGTAGTGAGAAAAAGGGCTATTTATGTTAAAATGAGAATGTTATGACATTGAGTAGCAGGTAATGGTCGACTGTTCTCTCACCATAGCTTGTTCTGAAACACAAGCCTACTTGTGGACTAGTGTCTTCCATCTAAAAAATGTGGATGAACATCGATCAAAACATGTTAGTAGTTTTAAACCCTCAGCCTTAGTCCAACAGACTTAGTCAGATTGCCTCCGGTTGTAAGAATGTGAGCATTTGCGGCTAAATCCCACTTGTCGAAACGATCAGAACACGATTCCGAATATTAGCACAGTAAAGCAGTGCCTAATAGTGAATCTGCTAAAACAACTACGACAACTGAGAAACATACGTCATTTACTGGTGTTGGAGGATGGGAATATTCCACATTTGAATCACTCAACCTTCATGCCCCGTCTCTTAAAAATTGAGTGGAACACGTACACTTCATCAAAAAAAGTTCCATTTGAATAAAAACAGAGGGATATATCATCCCCATAGAGTCGCAATGGGATCGTAAGGGTCTGGGTAAATTAATTCAAAGCCAGCGAGGAGCTTGGAATGGCCCCCGCAGTCCCAGAATATGGACTACTTACTGTACGTTTGTACATGCATACACACTCAGGCAAAGATGTACTAGTAGATCCACACACCGACCCTCAGCTAAGGAAAACTTTCCAAGAAGCGAGAAGAAAATCATAGTTTTGCCTCGAGCCCAAGTATTGAACCAAAAGGAGGCTGAAACACCCTGGAAAGAAGGAGGAACTGGCACATTTTTTGTCTGTCTTGGGTGTTGCCTCCAGATTTGGTGGGAGGGAGTGGAGAACAAAAGGAGGAGAAGAGTGGAAATCTGGCTGAAGCAGAACAATTGAAAATTGAATTTCACCAGATTTCTCGACAGAGAGGAAAGCCTTTTCTCCTCTCGTTCCCTCACATACACGACACCCACACAGACACAACTCTGGGATACAGTATTGAAGACACTCACATGTGCACACTTACTTACTTACTCACGCACTCACTGACACACATACAAGCATAAAGGCACTCACTCTACGTAGTAAGGCTGGGAGGGAAAAAGTTTTGCTTTGGGCTTACAATGAGATGGGTCTTCTGTGTGCGAAGTTGAGATATACAGCCTGTGAAGAGAATGATATTTTATCTCACATTCAAGCCAGCGTATGTAGTCGGGTGTACTTTGAATGGAGACGGACGAGCGACATTAAGAATCCAAGTTCAAAGTTTGACACTTTGCTCACCATATCTTATGATTTGAATATGTCTACCATAAGATGGCAACAAATCACGCGAAATTATGGAACATAAGCGAAACCTTCCTTTGTTCAGAGTGTCCATAGTTGAGACCCTACTGGCATCAACTCCTTCCCAAAAATGATCCAATTTATCCTTCAGACCTAAACAACGACGGCTTCCTCACTTACAATGATTTCCTCTGGGCCAAAGACAAGATTTGTTACATGAGTGGATGGAAAATAGATTCCCCCAAGTACAAGATAACCGAGGCACTCTTCCACGAAATTTGGGACTCGCTCGTCCAAATTGCTGACATGGACAAGGACGGAAAGATCACGAAAAAGGAGTGGGTAAGAACCAGCAAAAAAAATAGGCAAACACCTTGATGCGGAGAAAGCATCCAAAAACTGTTATATTGACCACGCTCACTTCGGTAAAGTGAATAATGATAACTGGTAGTGCTTTCGCAGAAAAAGAAGTTGGTTTTTACTAGGACTTGTGATTCGTCGGGCTTGAGTCTGTGTTTCACTTTTTTGGAGTCATAAAGAAGTAGTCGTTTGAGATGAAAATGACTATGCATGTTTTCCAAGATAGTTTTATGGCTTTCTGGGCAGTTTTATCTTATTACCTTATATTATCAAACGAAACCATGCAAACTTTGCTTGTTTTGGAGGCTATCTTGGGCACTTGACATAGTTCATGGAATTTGATTGGTTTCGTAAATTCGATTTTATAGATTCAAAAATTGCCAAATCTGAGCCCCCCAAAATATTCGGCAGAAAATGAGACAACCTTAAAACTTGCTGAATTTGACGAACCAAGAAACAAGGTCTTCCCGAACGATATCAAAGCAATTAAAAAAATGATAATAATAAATATTTATCCTCGTTGCGAAGTATTCATTAGATCATTTTTGTGATCGTTTTATCGTGATTTTTTGGATTGATTTGCAATCTCTCCTTTTAGCATAGGGCAGGGATAACCTATATAATAGTATAAATACGGGTTCCTGCATAGGGGTTTGCTTTGATCATAGACATTTTTTCAAACTTTTGAACAATGACATTAGTGTCAATGACACCTTTAAGCAACGTGGTTTTTTAAGCCGATATGCTTTGGCGTCAATTTACTTTAGTTTTAGGCCCCATAGGGCTATGTCATTGACTTCTTGAAAAATATATATACTTTTTATTTTGAAAAAAATATGTGAGCTTGACTAAGTCGAACTAAGTCGTAATCCATTTTCAACTTCTCAAACCTGGCCTTTGCCAATCAAGGTATGTTGAACGTTGTTGATATCAAAGTTTGAAGAGATTTCACATTTCCTGTGAGAATTTGCCTATGAATCACTTTGTTGATTGTTTTTCTGTTCCGAAATGCACCCGACAATCCCACTTGTCTTTCAAAGGATGCCGGAAAGCTCTTTGGGTGGAGCTAACTCAAACCCGGTCATTCGTAATTCGCATTGGTCAATCTTCAAAGGCCAAAAGTCCAAATAGAAGCCAATCTCGCCAATGTCAACTAACTCGACTTTGTATGTTCCCTTTTAAGTTGGCAATGTGGACCGTGTACAAACGTGAGCTTTCCGTGGGCGAAGAGAAGCAAAAGGATTTTCTCAAGATTGTCTACAACCACCAAAAGAAGAAGCAACAGAGGAGCCCTTCTTCCACAACCATCAACAACCATCTAGATGAGCCCAACCATTTGGGCGTGAAATCTCACAGATCCAAAGAGGGACCTTCTCCCCCAAAGTCCACCCTGAATGGAACGAAGAGTGGCTCGGGGGCGGGAAAATCACAGACAGATGATGAAGATGACTGGCCTTTGGTCTTGGATTCCGACGAAGACACCCCAAGCCTCTTGACGAGAAGACCTGAAAAGAGGCTGCCCAATGGGGAACCAAAATCCATTGACGAGGACCAAGTGTCACAAGACTCGATTCTGGAACAATTTGCCAAAGACCATGACCACAGTCTCAACCTAGACAGCACGGCCTTGCCCAAGTGGCTCTACAAGTATCTCGTCTTTCGATTCAACCTCTTGGACCGTACAGGTAACTTTCACAAAGGACAGTTCTTAAAGATGCGACAACTGAATTTGAGATTCTTGTTGGCTTGTTTCTTGACGGTTGAAAATCATTGCCCTGTGCTTTTTCTTTCTCAAAGGTGACAACGTTATTGACACCGAGGAATTTGAATACGTTCTATCCGAGTTTGGCGTGAGTGAAAAGATTGCTCGACAGGCTTTCACTATCTTCACAGAGGTAAGACATAGAATGGGGACGATATCACAGACTTTTTCTGAAGTTGAGACTATCAGGACAAATGGAGCTTACCAGCATTTGTCATTTGTAAATTTTTGCCGATTTCCGAATAGCCTGAACCAAAGGAATGGTTGTCAAGACATTCTTTTAGAGTATGCACAGTTAAACAAAGGAGCAGGAAACCAAGTGTTATGTTGTCATTCATCCGGATTGTTGTTTGGTTAATCTGTTTGAGTTTTTTTTGGCAAGAGACGAAGCGAAATTTGAAATAGCAGAGTGGTTGTTGCAAATTATTGAGCCAATCATGTGAAGAAATAGCTCCAGGGCAATCGGAATTTTTGTGTTAGCTTCGTTGTCTGTGATTTTATTTCAAAAATTTGTATCATTAAGCGCAATTGGAAAAGGTCATGGGAATCTGCACACACCATGAAAGACGTCCATGTTTTCAAAATCAGTGGATTTCCCCTTCAAGTACTGATCGAATACATATTTTATCAAATTGGATCAATTTTTGTTCAAGACTGCTACAATATATAAAATTGTCAAAAAATGTACCTCTGAGGATATGTTATTCTTTTGCATATCTATGACTGTTGGTGTCAAGTTAACAAAGTTAAGTAGAATAGGTCAGGGGTGGGCAACTATTGGGTTCAGGTCCATATGTGGGTCCAAGAGTGGTCGTTGGTGGGTCCAGAAAGTTCAAAAGAATGGGGCCGAGAGTATCTAAAGGATTGTATTCCTAAGTCCAGAACTCTTTGAGTTTGAATGTAGATATGTGGGTCTGTTTTGATGGCCCCTGACTGCACACAGTGAAATTTGGTGGACTTCGAGCCAAAAGCTGTTGCCGACCCCTGGAATAAGTAAAGGAAGAAAAAAAAATAACCATTTTAGAGGAAAAGGTCTCAGAAAAGACGTTTATTCTTAATTATAGTTTAGCACTTAAATCATCGTGTGGTAAGTATTAAGAATTGCGATTTATAAAGAAGGTCAAAGAACACTTCTTATTGCCCAACCTATCCTTACTTCAACATGCCAAAATTTAAGTTGTTGTTTCCTTTTGCTTTCATTTGAACACGTGAATTCAAGGAACACGATTAGTTTTTATTGATTAAAAAAACTCCCTCCTAGCGTGGAGACCGGAAAGACTGTAAAAAATGTGCTGTGATTAATTCGTTATGTTCCCATTTTGACCAGTCTGAAGATCTTTTAAGGAATATCAGTCAAGGTTTTTGTCAGCTTTTGGTTTGGTGAGCGACAACCGTCTTGGGTGTTCCAGATAGAAATAGTAGGAGTTACTTTTGATGGGAAAATGAAAAACGAACCCTATGAAGCCCCTTGTTGGCCTGGTTCAAGTCTTATTTGATTACAAAAGTTCTGGTCCTCCCTTTTGGTTGGCTCGTTCTTGGTGGAAAAGTTATATTTTTCATTGGGTCTCGCTCGGGTCGATGGATTTCTTCGAAAAGAGATCCTTTCTCGGTTCGTTCGTTCGTTTTGAACCCGTCGGCAATTGGTGGAATTGTATATTGACTTAACAAAACTTGACTTCTCTGAGGGACTTTTTCTTTGGGTTGTTTAAAACGAGTTCAATTGCATTCCTGTCACGGAGACGAGGAACGAGCGTGACAATTCACCTGACACTTGAAAGAGTTTTTAAAGTTCTCACTACTTCTCTGTCAAAGAGTGAAGGAATTCCTTCCATCTTAACATCCCTTAATGGCATTTATTTCCCCTCGCTCCCTTCGATTCCAATTTCACTTGAGACTCAATTCAAGTTGGATTCTCTCGATCGCCAACGTATGCCGCCTTGGTGGGCCATGATGGGTCCACAAAGATGGTCGAACCTTTCTCTATCCGCTCATTGACGGCCAGACATTGGGGCCAAGAAATTCGTATTCAAACATTACTGCTGGTTCTCTGATATGCAGATTGAAATTGACTTCTGTTCAGGTAGGACCACGACGACGACGTTAGAGTAAGCATTTCTTATGGTAGATAGTTTCGCAACTACAAAAGAGAAGCGTCAACAATTTGTTGGTCTAGGCCTAACTTTGCTTCCTTCCGTTTCCCATTCTCATAAGAAGGATCAAGAACAAATTGAATCGGGAATTCACTAAAAACAAAACTCATTGTGGTCGCTATCAATAAAGATGTTGATATTTTCAATTTCAATTGGGAAGTTTTTTTTGACATGTTTTTGATAGGGATGGGTGTGCGATGTGCAATAGATCACTTTGGAAATTTTAGGTTGGATTAGCCAGGACTAACCTCTTCCGAATAAAACTATTTTTCCATCAAACTCACTCACTTTTGGCTATTAAGAAAAGGCTTCGGAAGACCTCTTTAAGCACATTGAAATTGAAAAATGACAAGGTTCAATAAGCGACATCAATCCCATCAAACAAGTAGAAGTTTAGATCTCTCAAATGAAATTTTGAGGAGATTCCTTGAAATTCCTAAAGGGTTTATAAATTGACAAAAACATGAACTCGTACATCGAAACCATGACGTATTTTTAGAGAAACCCTGAACTCATAGATGGCCTTCTGGTCAATAAAAATCTTGCCAAACATCTGTGGGCTTAAAGCTACAAAGGGCTTGGACGTCATGTTCACGTTGCTTAACCACCCTGGTGTTTTGTAGCTTCATTCGGGTTTGGTCCAATTGAAAGACCACTCGAAGACTTGAAAGAATTGTCCGCTCCGCACGATCTTGTAGCTGATAAGAAACTTATTTATTGGGGAAATGTCAGGAATGCTGGGAGATAAACTGACCATCCCCCCCTTGTCGTGGTCGTGGTACGTCTGTGAGTTAGATAGATCGCTGGCAACCCATCCAGTTCAGTATGGTACATGGCAGAAATTCGAGGCAGTCCAAATGCGAGCGCATTGTGCAGGAACACCACGGACTCGGACTCAAAGTGGAAAACTTGCCCAAGAGGCTGACAATTGTGACGAGATCTCGCCCATCAATATCCGGCCCCCAGGCCCTTCACCAACACTCCATACCCAAGAAAGGGGAAGACGAAAGAGAGAAAAGTTTTCTAATTGAAATCGGAAAGCTGAAATGTCAAAAAGTGGCATTCATCCTCAAGAGCCCGAGAACACGCTTGAAACGACATGGCCACCCCCAGAACCTCAAGAATCCGTGTGATGCTCGGAATGGCCTTTAAACCTTTTCAAAAGGGGCTAAGTGACCAAAGACTTGTCAGTCCAAAGTTCCATTCGAGAAAATAAACTACTCAAGAACTCGTTGGTCCATTCCCAAACGCGCCAAAGCGTTTGGACGTCGTCTTGGGAGAGGGGATCGAGATTGGAATTCACATTCAACATCCTGGATCCCGCGCGTCAGGTGACTGACTTTTTTCTACTCACCAAGTCAGTCAGCCTTGTGTTTGGCGAGGCCGTGGAGACCCAATTCGTTGGTTGGCTCGTTCGTTTGCTCGTTGGTTCGCCAACTTTGCAGGAACACTTACGGCGTATAAATCTTTAAAGATCTCTCAGCTTCCAGCGAATCCATGAAATTGGAACCGCTCACTATCCACCATCCAACAACATGGAGATGAGAAAAAGAAGCGAGTTCGTGAGTGAGTGTGGATGAGTGGGAGATTGGCCTTTGATGTCGATGTCGTTGGGTACTCTCTCTCTCTCTCTTTCTCGGTGCAAACCTTTCTCCAAATTATGTTTGAACAAGCCGAAACTTATTACACTCGTCATGGACTGTGTGACAAAGCTCGGTGGCGGAGATGCACACAAGTTTCTACCTCATTCGGGTCCTTCAAATTTTTACTTTTTGCTCTCAACTCACTCGATCTATTGTGAAAATATTTCTCTTTCATCAAAACCTATTGCACACTTGGTGGTCAAACCTTATTAGTTCACTAGTTTCGGCTTTCGAAGTAAAAAACCAACAGGTTCCCCTAATTTTGATATTCGATTGCGCATGGTGCAGATTTTGAATGCTAATAATATTTCGGAAACTCAAAGCAACTCCTTCCTGCCTCTCATATGCCAACGTTAAAAAAAGAGAAACTTTCTTTTGTGTTAAAAAAACTTCAAACTTTTTTCAGATGCGTGTCTTTGAAATTGAGTGTGTACGGGAGGTATGAGTAGTCCGTCGTCCACAAGGCTCGCTTCAAATTGGAAAGTGATGAAAAAACAGACATTCCCTTCCTCTTTCTCCCCTTCCGTTCCTTCTTAAGACGAACAGGGGATCCTTTCTTGCTCCACTTCTTCTTTTTCTTCTCCATCCAGCATCCATCCGGCGGCAAACATGGTAAAGTGGCATTCTCCACTTTGGAGGCCAGCATGCAACATATGGATGGGCACAAAATGAGAAGAGATTTGTTGGTGCCGGTCTTGATGCAACACCCTGAACACAACACTCACACTCACACATCTGTACTTGGACTGGGTGTGCAATAGGCTGAGAGCTTTTTCAAATAGCTGTGAACCTCATCCACCCACTGTTGTTGAGTGAGCGTGTGCATCAACAGTTTCTGCATCTTCCACGGTTTAAACTCGAGATGCATTTCCAAACTCCATCCCATTCACTTTCCGTGGTAGGTGGAGGTAGCGATGAAGTTCAGCTAATATACCAACGGGTTATCTACTAAGTACATGTACGGTAGTCCTCGAGATTGGCCACCGACGAATCCAAGATAAGGCCACGTGTGTCGAGATATCATTTGGTCGACGAAAAATGGCGAACGAAAGTTGACGTTGAGTTGGAACCAACTCGCGAAATGAGTTGAGAGCTGGAAGTTTTTTTTTTGAATCCATGGAGAGCAGCCAGATGAAGATGACAAAGGCCGGACCTTACTTGGATTTGAATGGAACAATCCCCCTAATTACGTTGTTGCATCCCATTAACTCTTGATGAGCTACCAAAAGTTGCTGCACGATTACTTTCATGTGGAACCTGGGTAGCTCGCCAATTCGGTTTTTTGCATTGATGTTACCGCCCAAAAGACACGAGCTCGAGATTCCATTGAAGGTCAGTGAACATCTAAAAGAACGTTGAACACAACGCAACGTGGCCGAAAGCCCTAACGACCTCTGGAATTTGGATCGCTTTGTTCGTCATGTTCGTTCCTCCTTTTCCCATCTGGTCGTCTCTGTTCGGAGGAACAATGGAATTCCATTTGAAATGATGCTTATGTACGTACTTCTAAGTCCATGTCGTGTGTGTACGTAGTAGTATGTGAGAGAGGCTTACATTTCCAAAAGTGCCTGTTGGCCGTACGATTTACATTGGAACCGTTGCAGATCTGGTTATCCCGAGAGTAGGTTGTCTGGAAAGCCAAAAAAGTCCTTCAGACCCATTGTCCTTTAGTGTTAGTATCGCATCTTTTGAATGCGGATCGACTCTAGGGTTGGAACAGCACTCTGAATATTCGTCCTCCCACCTTCTCTATCTCTCTCTTTCAACACTAGAAATTGTGCATGCATGTCCCAGTGAGAAAGCCCAAGTCGAGTGTGGAAAGTTCAGATTTAGTTTGCTAAATTAGTCCAAGCCCCCGTTTTCCCTTCTTCCAATTTGAATTATGAGAGACTTGAGGATTAAACCTCGAATTCGGCGGGTGCACACACAACAACTCGCTTCTCTGTACAACGCAGAATGGGTTCTTCAACTCACTCACTCACTCACTCACTCGGGATGTTCCCAGAAATGAGGTCTCATCACAAGTGGGTTGGTGGTGGGATGGCATTAGCCAGGAAAGTTCAACTAATATTGAACCCATTTCATGACAATGACTGATGGTTGGAGATTTGGAACTGGTTCCAATCGGGAAGGATAAGCATATTCCCCGTGACATCAGAGTGATGTGCTCAACTATGAAAGTGAATCTCTTTGAACCATGCTTGTGATGAATTTCTGTGCGTTGTCACATGCAAATTTTACCTAACAAGGTCCCTTTTGGTCCCCCTTGGCTCTTTGTGGTTAAACCTTATGCATGAGCAACCACTTTTAGTCCCCGTCGGATACGTTTGGTATTCAGCTATGACTACTGTACCACTACGTACTATGTATACGGGGTATGAATAGCCCAACAAGACCAACCACCATCACTATTCCAACTACTACCACCATCACCAACACCCACATCTACCTCCCCAGCACACCATACCAACCACGCTAAACTGGCTTGAGGCCAAATTAATATTTCCAGGAATAACATACTGCTACTATCCATCCGGTTTGGAGGTCATCGAGAAGAAAGAAAATATGGCCACTAAACTAGGCAAGAGTGTGGTATTCCAATTCCGAAAGATGATTGATACATTCGAGAGCTTTGGGTTGCCGAGATTTCCTTACTTTTTTGGGAACATGTATTGTTAGTTACAAAATTTGAGTTCTAAATTAAAAAAAAAACCATTTTTAAAGTTTTTGTACACTGGTGGGGGTGAGATGT